>JAUMHH010147879.1:4031-20136 GCA_032359455.1 Chlamys rubida | reverse complement strand
TGGATCATCAGTTCTGTGTATCGTGTTGGATCATCAGTTCTGTGTATCGTGTTGGATCATCAGTTCTGTGTATCGTGTTGGATCATCAGTTCTGTGTATCGTGACCCGGATTTGCTACTTTACGTAATGCTTTGCCACCGACATGCGCACGGACTGGACTCAACGACATCAGCATGTAGAATTATATACTTGAGAAAGGCATTACTTACTAAAAAAATATGTAATATTTTGGTGCATGTGTCGCTTTTTAGTGCAATAAAATTATTTTCTTTCTATGCATATATCATGGCGTGTTCGACATCTGAAACCAGTAATCATATGTGTTGTATTAAATTCGATTGACTTCAGGACGCTGCATTTATCATGCGTACAATCATACAATCAATTTTGGTAGGTTGCTTTAAAACCGCATTAACGAGGGGATATTGCCGTTTCCGGGCAGTCCCAGCAACATGAAGAGGTGTTCGCATTGTACACGAGGTAAGTTGGAAACCATTGTACGAGAACGAGTCTGTCCCTGAAAATTCAGATTTTATAAAGGTAGCATGCGACATTTACATAGTGTCAGCTTATCAACGTTTGGACTTCAGTTGAGTGGAATTGACACGGAGCTCTAGGATGATTAACATTGTATCTAAGCCTTGTCATCTCTCTGGCTTTCCTTATACATCCTCTTTTACACAAGGATCTGCTTGAATGAGAGGACTTTATTTTCTGTCTCTCTCGTCATTTCACCCTTGTGTTCCTCATAGACCTTGCTTACACAAAGGAACTATGCAAGTATTTTATTTTCTGTCTAGTTCTCGTTCTATTGACCTATTGTTCCTCATAGACTTTGCTTACACAAGAGAACTATGCGAGCATTTTACTTTCTGTCTATGTCTCATCATATCGTCCTATTGTTCCTTATAGACATTACTTACACAAGAGAACTATACAAGGATCTTACTTTCTGACTAGGTCTCGTCATATCTTCATTTTTTTCCTTACAAACCTTGCTGACACAGGAACTATGCCAGGATTTTTTCTGTTTAGGTCTCGTCATTTTGCCCCAATTGTTCCTTATAGACATTGCTTACACAAGAGAACTATGCGAGGATTTTACTTTCCGTTTAGGTCTCATATCGTCCTATTGTTCCTTATAGACATTGCTTACACAAGAGAACTATACGAGGATTTTACTTTCCGTTTAGGTCTCATATCGTCCTATTGTTCCTTATAGACCTTGCTTACACAAGAGAACTATGCGAGGATTTTACTTTCCGTTTAGGTCTCATATCGTCCTATTGTTCCTTATAGACCTTGCTTACACAAGAGAACTATACGAGGATTTTACTTTCCGTTTAGGTATCATATCGTCCTATTGTTCCTTATAGACCTTGCTTACACAAGAGAACTATACGAGGATTTTACTTTCCGTTTAGGTCTCGACGTTTCACTCGTTTAAGGTCA
Organism: Chlamys rubida; assembly: GCA_032359455.1. Taxonomy (NCBI): domain Eukaryota; kingdom Metazoa; phylum Mollusca; class Bivalvia; order Pectinida; family Pectinidae; genus Chlamys; species Chlamys rubida. The sequence continues at coordinate 18,684 of JAUMHH010147879.1, read as the reverse complement.
ATGACCGATTTCGTGAGCACAAAAACAAGTATGGTATATATGTAACGGTCACTTACCGATGGTTACGTTTTTGCTATCCTACGCCTACGTGTCACGCTAACGAATTCAATGTCAATTTATAACACTTTACATATAATTTAAAGTAAAAACGACTATCCTGGGACGAACCTAGACTAAAGTTATGATGGTTTTTGTGTTTTTAACGTCTACAGAGGATGGTATATTATTGGAAATTATCTCCCAACTCTACAAACTGGGTCACGTTTATATACCCATAACACATTTCTCAGGGTAATGTGATCTACTTGGTTAACATGTTCCTTAACTCATTCACCCCTGAAGACACATTTGAACTCCTCCAATTCAAAGGCTGGAATAGATCATTATGAAATTTCAGGGGTAAATGAGTTGATATGGAGAACCATGCAACCATTCAATGGAAATTAGTATCAGAGACATATAAAGGAGTATATACGTCTCTGTAAGTATGAAAATTGATCAACAGCCAATGGTAAGATTTCTGTACACAGTTCAAAGGTCATGTTCAAGTTCAGGTGTACTTCGGTGTGGTGCGTTTCATCTAACTTAAATTTTCCTTCACCTTTCCCTTTTCGCTGTATTGTACATACATGTACGTTTGGACCACTTTCACCGTTCCCTTTTCGCTGTATTGTACATACATGTAGGTTTGGATCACTTTCACCTTTCCCTTTTCTTTGTATTGTACATACAGGTATGTTTGGATCACTTTCACCTTTCCCGTTTTCGCTGTATTGTACATACAGGTATGTTTGGATCACTTTAACATGATAGGTTTTTTGTTTTGACTTGTAGTACCACTGAAGTGTCCGTAATAGCCAAATGGTCATCTGGTGCAGTAAATAGTTGTTAGGCTTTCTGCATCTACAATTATTTATTTTTTAAATAGGTGCTTCCTTTCTTTGTATTTCTAGTGATTATTTTACGTAACAAGATGGTTGATTTTGCTGGTGGACTATCAGTGCTCGATGTTGGCTGTAGCCTTGTATCCACTGATGGACCATCAGTTCCTGAGTTGGCTGTAGCCTTGTATCCACTGGTGGACTATCAGTCCCCGAGGTTGGCTGTAGCCTTGTGTCCACTGGTGGATAATCAGTCCCCGAGCTTGGCTGTAGCCTTGTATCTACTGGTGGATAATCAGTCCCCCAGCTTGGCTGTAGCCTTGTATCTACTGGTGGACTTCCAGTCCCCGAGGTTGGCTGTAGCCTTGTATCCACTGGTGGACTATCAGTCCCCGAGCTTGGCTGTAGCCTTGTGTCCACTGTTTGACTACCAGTCCCCGAGCTTGGCTGTAGCCTTGTGTCCACTGGTAGACTACCAGTCCCCGAGCTTGGCTGTAGCCTTGTATCTACTGGTGGATAATCAGTCCCCGAGCTTGGCTGTAGCCTTGTATCTACTGGTTGACTACCAGTCCCCGAGTTTGGCTGTAGCCTTGTATCTACTGGTGGATAATCAGTCCCCGAGTTTGGCTGTAGCCTTGTATCTACTGGTTGACTACCAGTCCCAGAGTTTGGCTGTAGCCTTGTATCTACTGGTTGACTACCAGTCCCCGAGTTTGGCTGTAGCCTTGTATCCACTGGTGGACTATCAGTTCCCAAGGTTGGCTGTAGCCTTGTATCCACTGGTGGACTATCAGTCCCCGAGCTTGGCTGTAGCCTTGTATCCACTGGTAGACTACCAGTCCCCGAGCTTGGCTGTAGCCTTGTGTCAACAGGTGGGCTATCAGTCCCCGAGTTTGGCTGTAGCCTTGTATCTACTGGTGGATAATCAGTCCCTGAGCTTGGCTGTAGCCTTGTATCCACTGGTGGACTATCAGTCCCCGAGCTTGGCTGTAGCCTTGTGTCCACTGGTGGATAATCAGTCCCCGAGCTTGGCTGTAGCCTTGTATCCACTGGTGGATAATCAGTCCCCGAGTTTGGCTGTAGCCTTGTATCCACTGGTGGACTATCAGTCCCCGAGCTTGGCTGTAGCCTTGTATCCACTGGTGGATAATCAGTCCCCGAGCTTGGCTGAAGCCTTGTATCCACTGGTGGACTATCAGTCCCCGAGCTTGGCTGTAGCCTTAAAGTGGAATTTATTCTAGCACGTTAACATGAAACACTAGTTTAAGTATCAATTATCTGTTGGAGCCAAAAGTTGTAAATTTTTAAGATTTTAAATGGTTTTAATGGGTACCTTTCCCTTTCCAATTTAGTGTAAATATTTTTCAGGATATTTAGATTTAAACATCGATTTTTCATACTTTTGACATTTAGCACCACTGATGAGTCCTAAATGCTTATTTTGTTTGGCCTTCCACATCTTCAAGCAAGATTTTCAAATACATGCTTCATTTCTTATATGTCTTAAGATTATTTTACATTACATTATAAAATGTGGCGTAGGGCATAACAAAAGAGGCGTACACCCACAATAGTAGTGTAAGATCCAATATTGAATCAGAGATGTAAAAATACATGTACACATGTATGCGTTTCTGACTTAATGACCCACCCTGGGTCGCTGGGCAGAAGCATATACAAGTCAACGCTACTCCCAGAGATATTTACATGACATCTGAGACATCACCCTATTCCTCCAGGGTTAAGTTGTGTGTCCCTTATAAAGAAAGAAAAGAAAAAGCCTACACACTGTAAAATTCTCCCAGTGACTGTTCCCTATCAACAGTACAGACAGGATCATTTTGTAAACCTTTGTACTTAATTTCATATTAAAAACTTAAGTCATTTGATAAAACTCATACCTTTTCAAAATTGTAAAATTCACTTACTTGAGTAAGATAAACACCATTACTAAACACTGGCTTTTTTGAGAACCTCAAAATAGACGCTGGCTCATTCAATGTTCACAGACAAAAATACACCTGTTTAACTGGTACACCAAATTTATTGGAATACTTGGTTATGTTTTACACAAAATATGGAGTTTTCTGTGACATAAAACTTCAAAAAGCTTTTAACAATGCAGTACAGTTTAGGCACTACCAGCCAAACGTAGAAGGCCTTTATTGAAATGTGACTAAATATTGCCAACTGAAGGCAGAAGGCATGTATGGTGCTGAAACAAAATAAGTAAACAGGTGAGTACGTGCCTCATACTGTGAGTACTCTGTAAAGGGTCAAGTCATTATAAAATCTGGACAGCAGTGAAATTAATTGCATAATATATCAATATTGGTATGTATACCCAAAGATACTGAAAACGAAATAATTGAACTTTCATATTTCTACATTCCAATGAATTTTTATGATGAAAAGATTTTTATACATAAAACTGAGAATAATATATCACGATTTTTCAAAAAAAAAAAAAGACTGTTTAAAGAGTACCGTAAAAACCCATGTAATCTGCGCACTTTTTTTTCAGAAATATAATGCCCAAAGTGGGGGGTGCGCAGAATACATAGGTATACGAAATTTCAAGTTTTTTTCAGGAGAAAGATCGACGATTCTGTATTCTGTATCATTTGCAAACTTACTTGTAGCATAAAGACATGCCCAATGCGATGACAATTAATTGTAAGATACATGTATCAAACATTAATTGATCACACTGCAATTAAGGAATATCTTTTATGTTTCAATAATAGCTTTTAGAAAATGAAGGGAATCAAGTCCAAATATTTTAATAACTGTTACCCTTTGACAGTGAACAGAAATGCTTCTTTTGTAACAGATACTGGGCACAGAAAGTAATAACACAAGTGAGCAGTGTGTCAGCACTATCTTTGTGTCAGTACTATCTTTATAGCTCGTGATAACATCTTTTGGCAGTTCAGATTTCCTGCTTAGTCAATAAAAAACCACTCATGTACTTAAACAAATACCTAGAGTTCCAGTGGTATTTCAAACCATATGTTTGATTTTTTTTTTCATTAATCTATCAATACTGGAAAAAAATCGAAAATCTTAATGTGTTCACCCTTTTTTTACTACATTCACAAAGCACTGTATGAAAAGGAGCCGACATGAGGATAGTGATAAATGTCAGTCTCTCAATCTGATACACTTGTTGACTTGTCTTTCATCCCTTTGATCTGAGATTTATACTCATATTTATATAATCTAATTTGTTGATGACAGCTACAGTAATTTGAGAAAGTAACATTTCATGATGTGACTCTGGTAATGAGCTAATAGTACAGCAAGTCATACATTGCCATGGAAACAAGTGTATCACATTTGTCTTATAAAATTTATATGAAATATCTCTCTATTAAAAAGGATCAACACAAATTTTTAATTTCAAATTAGGTGCCTGAAACCTGGTCTATTTTTACACCTCTACATGTTATTCTGAGTTGAGATAAATGTTTAAACAAGTTGTCATTATAACCTCCATATATTAGTCGTTGTATCAGTATATATATAATATATTACGTCCCGTTTCCCGCCACACCTCTAACAAAGCGTCCCGTACCACCGTTATTGCTGTAGGTTATATGTACTCCATGGATCACAGTCATCTTCCGTTTTACACAACTCGATCTAAATCAAAACATTTACAAAAGTTAAATGCGTAAACAACTTAATTTGTTAAGTTAAAATCAATTTAAATCCTCATTAAATAAAGAAGAAAAAAAAAAAAAAAAAATTGAAATAAACAAAAACCTGGTGGAATACCTTTTAAATATCTGATTCCACTTTCCCAAGCTTCTACTGTAAAATTGTTTTGTGTTTTAATTAAAACGTCCCTAAAATGAAAGTACTGGTATGTACAATTTTTGTCTGTAGAAAGTCTACTACCTCATTTATTTTTAAAAATATTTCTTTTTTCATTAAAAAGCAATCGTGAGATTTAATAAAATCTTTAATTATATAATGCAGCCAATAACATAATGTCTCTTGATAATAAATATTTAAACCAATTTGTAAGTTGGAGAAAGTATGGGCCTTTATAAAATCACTTTTGGTCATTCTCAAAAAAATGAGTGTATATTTATGCAAACATAATCTGAAATATTTCTAAAAATATCTGAGAGATTGTAAATATGTTGTGAGAACTTTTTGAAGAATGTGATCCATATTGTACGTGTAATATAAAAGGTACACATAATTAAGGAAGATCAGTAACTATTAACAAAAATATACCCGATTCATTTGAAACCACCAATTAATGAAATAACATCACAAATTAAATAAGTAATACTGAACTTTCATTAGAAAATTGTTCATCAATTAAAATGAGACAGAATTAATCAAATCATAAACATAAACAAAGGATGTTACAACTAATCACATGGATTTCAAATATTTCCAAACTGCCACTCCTGAACAAAACACATTGAGTTAGTCCTTTTCACTTAACTGGACCTGATTGGACCAGTTTAATTATATATCTTAGTGAATATGTAAGAAAGTGGCAGGAAATTTAATGGTAAAATATAAATTAACAATTGATTATCCTATAAATTGTGATTATAAAACAAAGTACTAAACACTATGGCAAGAGGGTAGAAGTGACATACAAATCTGCACCAAAGCTTCTTCCGTAAACAAATAAACATCAGGGTTAATTATATAAAGTGAAACATCAGTGCTGTGAGTATTGAATACTTTAACTACTATGCCATTTACATATATATATATATCTATATATCTAATTATCCATTGTCTTTACACAATGCAAATATGTTAATAACTCTTCACAAATAACATCTACAATGGTTTATAGTCTACAAGGGGTTTAAATCCCACAGAATATCTACAATATGGTGTGCAGATAACTCATCCCACAGGTTTGTTATTAACTCTCCACTGAACAGTTACAATAGTCTGTAGTTCCAACTATATCAATAATCTGATTTTTTGAAAGGTAACAATGCAAACTTGTACAATTTCTTACAAGATATTTGAAGGGAGGCAACTCAATATATTCCCTTAGACTAAGAGAAGAGGTTAAATAATAATATACAACATTTATATAGTGCCCTATATAGTTTGCAAAGTTACTCTATGGCCCTTTAAATATAATGGTAACAAATTTATATAACATTGTTGATAACAGAAAAAGGACTATCTTCTTGTCTAGTATATTGACTCCTAAAAAGGACTATCTTCTAGTCTAGTATATTGACTCCTAAAAAGGACCATCTTCTTGTCTAGTATATTGACTCCTAAAAAGGACTATCTTCTAGTCTAGTATATTGACTCCTAATTGATTACGATTTGCTTTCATATCATTTATAGAATATATTTAAGAATTTTAGAGTAGGTCTTGGGATCATGAACATTCCTTATGAAGAATGTTATCAACTGTGGTTTATCTTTTCAATGACAGCTGCGTTTATTCAAATATCCAATCAAAAACAAAACTTTATATATTTTGAGAAATATATTCTTTTGAATGGTCGAATAGATTGCATGTATAAGAAATCTTGCACATTCAGGAGAAAACATTTCAGGAATGTAAGTGCAAAGCATGTCATCAAAATTGAAAATGTTTGTGAAACTGCGACCAGCTGCACCAAGTATGAAATTCTAACAAACAATATTTTTAAAACTCAAACTAACAAGGAATGATAATCAATAACTCTTCATGCAATATAACAACACAGATGAAATGTTAAACACCTACTATGTTAACACGTGAATCATTAACATATTAGGTGTACAATGCCTGACCAACATTAGCACAAAGTATAAGTAAATTAAGAGGTACTATTGATAACGTATAGACAGAGTAATTTCAGGTAGTGTTGCTTTCATGTTTTCAATATAAACACAGATGTTTACTGCAAGTCTTACACAGTCTCTCTATCAGGGTAGCTATTTTTGGCAGTTTTAATTTGGCTCTTTAAAATTGCCAACAAAATTACCAGAAATAGTGTAAAATCACTATAAATTTGACAGTTTAACACCACTATACAGTTTACTGCTAAATACCATTTTACATTTTAAAGTTTAATTTTGACAAAGGTAACTAGTGTTAATGCTAGTTTATACAGTTGTGTATCTACATCAATATCACAGTCAGTAGGTACTGATTCAGCAGTCATTTTCCCATGACATCATCTCCCTATATAGCTATACCCAGTTAAAGATGGAAGTGTTTTTCCTAGTCCATTTCCTGATTTGTTACCTGTATTTACCTGCATTATCAGTGCTGAAGAGCTCGAGGAGGTCAGGAACTTTGGGAAAGTAACGCATTGGTATCATAAATATTTACCAATTAACCATATTTTACTAGTAACCTGACTTTGCTCAGCATTAGACCCATCCCTTTTCTACAATTTCTACAAATATCTACATTCGTGTATGTTATCACAAAATATACCCTTTAAATGACCTTAGCTGTGATAGCTAGGACCTTAAACAAAATAAAACCAATCTTAAATAAAGAGGGGAGTTCAAGAAGCAGTCCAATCTCTGCAATATTTTCTCTTCAAGTGCTAAATTCCCTGGACACTACATCCATGAGAACTACATTTAGAAAGAGAGTTTATGCAGTAGAAAAACTTTCAACCTTTTCTTTGTTATACTGACTTATCAACAAACAGTAATGAATGGAATCCTGGTACATGTATAGGGTAAAATGTAACAGAATACTTCATCTCTACTAGGTTATGTTTTAGAAAATAATCGGAAAAATTGGTAAATGGAGACCAAAGTAAAGATATATCCTTGTTTGTACACATAGTGTATACAATTTAACAAGAGGTATGGAATGGCTGTAATTTACTGAATATTTCTCAATAATTGTTTCTAGAAATCGATCAAGCAGATCAATGACATATTATTCTTACATCATATATATGCAATGTAAACAGAAGAAGGCAGTACGTATATTTATGTACACACATGTGATATGGAGTGTTATGATTATTAGATTCAGCTGAAAATCCATGGGGCCTTGACCTGGGCTTGCACCTTTAATAGCATTTTTCACATTTTTTTTGATTTTGTAAATGTGCACTCCTTCTTTTAACATCTTTGCTCTACCATGTGCACTGACACACACTCAGTAGATATATATCACACTGCACTAGTGTCCAGGAGGGTGCGGAGTCTGTGGCTCAGAATTTGACTCCATTCTGAAGACTCGAAACAAATGTGTCAAAAAATGTCCAAACAAGTGAATCCTCCAAACTAATCAGTCGTTAACAGTATAAACTAACTGTATGATAATATTGGTGAATGGTAACGGACAACCTTTCACTAGGTTAAATATTGTGTCTCACAGCAGTTTATATAGAGGATTTGAGGACGTTGTATCGCTTCAGTGACATCCTCACAGATCCTAATTCCCGCTCCACTCGGTCCAAGTTATCCTCTAGGTCCTCCTGTAGAGTTAAACAACACCATGTCAGATACAACTACCTTACACAACACTAGCCAATGTCTACCATAAAGTCAGATACAACTTATCTTACACAACACTAGTCAAATGTCTATCATAAAGTCAGATACAACTTATCTTACACAACACTAGCCAAATGTCTACCATACAGTCAAATACAACTTATCTTACACAACACTAGCCAAATGTCTACCATAAAGTCAGATACAACTTATCTCACACAACACTAGCCAAATGTCTACCATAAAGTCAGAAGCCTTGTGAAGACTATACCACATATAGTTTTACAAGTAATTTTAGCTTCAACAATACCTCTGATGTAATTTGCTTTAATACAACAAGCAGGTGGTCAAATATCCCTTCTATCTCTAACAGTAGGTAACTGACCGAAACCTTACTCAAAGAGCTGAACCAACTCAAGAACTTAGATACATTTGGACCCTACAATTTCATTTTAGGCAGTCTTTTGGAGCCCAAGACTTCAAGTTAAGCAGTTCTCACTGAATACTAGCATAAATAGGATTTAAGCAAGTCATTAACATATTTTGATTCTGGTCAGGAAACAAATTGCAGATAGGCATTACTTTTACCTGCAAGATACACATTGTACACTGTTGGTTGGTTAAAATGTGCTGAATGATAGATTGAAATGATAATATAGACAAGATAAGACTTGAAATTATAAACAACATTTGCCAAATAGTTTTTTAAAACATCTTATAAAGAAAATCTCTTACTCTCTTTTTTCTGCTTTTTCCTTGTGACGGTAACCGGCTGAGAGACGATTCAAGCTGAAATTAGAAATAAATTAATGTACTGGTATGTTTGAAAATATTTCTTGAAGGAATGATTTGGTTTGATTTTACTCTGTTTAAAGTCCTATTAACAGCTAAGGTCATTTAAGGACGTGTTAAGGAATGAATGCAGGTCCAAATGTTGTCATCAATGATATTATTATGGTGTGAAAAAATAAGATAGTGAATAAAAGTAAAACTGAAAATCCTATTACATGTATTACATGTACCTGGCGTTTTTCTGAATTGAGGTCATCATATCGGTGTTCCATGTCTCCTATGGACCGCAGCCTCTCTTTAATTCTGTCCTCCCGAGACTGAAAACGAAAAACGGTATGATGTACAATAGAAACAATCTATTAATATATAATAATACATTATCATTATCTAATTATACAACACAACTTGATTTAGAAAAAAAAATAAAAAAAAATGACACCTATGAACGAAATTTAAAAGTAAATGTATTTTAATTAATAAACCTAAATTAAACATTTTAAAAGGTGACGTTCATGCTTGGACTACCTTTTGAATCAAGTGTCCTCTGTAGAAGTCCTAGCTTGTTCTTAATCAATCTCTACAAAGGTGTCTGCTACCTTTCATGAAATTTACACAGCATAAAATTTGAAGACAATTGTGGTAACAAGCCCTGTGGAGCTTTAGGTATATGTAGACAGGAGACAATACCCAGCTGATACTGGGTCAGGACTGACCATCTAAGGTGGACCGCCAGTCCACAGGACCAGACCTCCAATAATGAGGCTTTACAATGCAAAGAACACAACAAATTGAAAAGGTGACCTTTTACCCGCAGTATATGAAATAATAAATTAAAGATTCAACCTAATCATGTTACAAGGATAAAAATGCTCTCCTCATTAAACAGCTGACCGTATGACAAAAATATTCCCTTTTCTCAAAACATGTAAACTGTGTCTTAAAGACTTACTGTAGGTTGTCGTGGAGAGGGCGGTGCAGCCTTAGGTTTAGATGCCATAGAGGTATATGTATCTTCCCAGTCCGGCCTAGAGAGATAGTCCCCAGCTCGCACTCTGTCCAACATATCATCCACAGTCATACTTGGCTCCGACGGCACTACAGCTTCTGTAAGGGGAGGTAAGTACGAGTTAGTCCATACCTCCAGCAGCAACATGGAGTATGTACAGTAAACTTACATATAAGCTATGAAGTGATGATATACAATAAGACATTTTGACAACAAATTGTTGTAAATTTATACAACCTGTATACTAAAGTTTCACTACCAGTATATGGAAGTGTAGCTTGTAAGAAACAAATGATACTCAGCTTTAGTTTGAAATCGACATGACTTTCAGTTGATGAAAATTTCACGCTATGCAATGTAATGCTATATTTGGGACCTTGTATGAACATGAATAACTAAGAACACTGGGTTATCTGAAATCCTATCCAAACAGGTATACCATATTTGATGTTTACTGAGAATTCTTTGCCGTACACAAGAAAATGCTTACTGTACAATACACTGCGTACCTGCAATAGTGTAATGCATAACACTTTTTAATCTAAATGCAGTCAAATATATTTTTTCAAAAAAAAAAACAATCTTAATTTTGTGCGATAGCTACATCAGAGAGTGAGATCAAATGGCTGCTACGGTAAGTAGTAGGTTCAATGAAGTTCAGCTTTCCCCAGTTAATGAATTACTAAATGGAATCCAAGTTGTGTGCTGAAACATGTAAACTTAGGATTAAAGTTGCTGATAGACCCCATTTGATGTCTTCTATTTAGTGTGTACATTAAATTATTGTCCTAGCTATGTCTTTATCACAAGGGCACCTTTTTTTTCGAATGATTAAATATAAGAATACATTTTAGACAAAAAAAACCCATTGGATTTTGGAAGTTTTATTTAAGAGTTATTTGAACTTCCTTTTCTGGACGTCCTTACTATGAACTTTTCTATGCCACATCCAAAGCTTCACATCAAGCCAAACTCTGACTTGGGACTCTGTTGTAATTTAGCTATTAAACACATTTACAACACATAGATCTCATCAGTTTCACATTAATCTGACCATTAATATTAGCTGTTTAAATGGTTTTAATATATAATGGTTTTAATGGTTTTCATAATGAGTGTAAGTGGTTTGATGGCTTGTGGTCATGCCTTTTTCATGGACAATTAATGGTACACACTTTGGTAGTAATGGCTGGCTTATGAGCTACTCTGGACTGTCAGCTGATTTAGTTGCCAAACAATTCCTGCTACGTAGTAAACTACAGTATAGTACCATGGATGGTTTACTATTTACTCCAGACTACAACCTTTAGATACTAAACAGTCTGGGTTGTTTACTGGTTGATCTAGATCGTGAGATTTTAGGCTGTGTTAATGTCTACTGCTGCCTCTATATTAGCAGCAGCCTGGTTGGTTCAATATGTCACACGAGGTTATTAGATCTTCCTAGCACCACATTCCTTAATCTTCATTTTATACACATTCTTGGTCTTGTAACAAAATTAGTACCGAATAGTGAAGTACATTTAAGCTGTTCAAATCGATTATATATAAAATGGTAACAATAAAATCAATAAAATATGAAAGCTTTTAGAAGTGTCAAAAATAGGTTAGGCTCATATCCTTATTAAAGAGTTAAAATTAACTAACTACCATTACAAGCCGGGTCAACTCAAATCAAAAAATATATTTTAATATACATTGATTAATTTCAATCAATACACCATATATATAATTAATCATGTTTATATAACACCATGACACACTGTCTCCACAAAAAGCATATTTTATAGGGTAAAATTCACAGACAATAAACTGCTGAGTTAGTCTGCTGATTGTTAGACACCCGACTTACTACGACAAGGGCGGGGCACACGAGGGAGGCTGGAGGAGCGCCTCCTCACACAAGGGCTCGGCGACCTAGACCTTGTTCGAGACCGCCCTCTGGGGGGTCTCATAACTAAACAAGAGCAGTGGTGAAAGAAACAGTTCAAAACTCTACTTTTGTCACACAACATATCTGTCTCTTTCAAATAAAACTGAACACAAAAAATATTGCATGCAAATGTGTCAATTTCAAAAAAAACTATCCTCAATCAACTCAAAATGCATGCAAAAAACCTGTCAGATATTAAAACCAAACATCAATAAAATGTTCACAACATATCAGCACAGTTAAAACACACCGTTTCCTGTAATTAACCATCAGATACTATTGGTACCCTTGAGATCATCAGATACTGACAGGATACCCTAGCTATAGGGACCAGAAGGTTATTTGATTCATAATATTACTCTGTGTTACTCTCTCACATCTTTTGAGATTTTAAAAATTTATCTTTGTTTCATGTGAAAAATTTTAAGAGCTGATTTCTAATCTCTTATCAATTTCTTCAACTTTACAAAAAAATACTTCATTTGTGTTATAACTTGTTCAGCAAATATCAAAATGAAATTTATAAATAAAACCATTAAGATTCTTTTGTATAATTTTTACAATGGTTTTGTTATTCAAATACTCAAATTGAAACATATCACACAGTTCTAAACAAAACGCGAGACATGCAATCATCATGTGATGACATATCCTACCTCTGTTCTTCTTCCTGTCCTCCCCACGTGGAATACTGGAGTTACCTCCTCCTGGAGGTTTCTTATTTGTCCATACAACACCACTAGGCTGTGGATGGCCATCACCAGGTGACCTTGACATTTTATTTTCAGAATTTACATCAAATCTTGTCTGACTAGAAAAATCTTCTTTCCCATTTTGACCTTTGGCTGATGTCTGTGTAGTTCTACGTGACGAAGATTTCGATTTTGAATTTGCTGACTCTAATTTGGAACTTTTTGAGGATTTTGCTAACGGAGAACTAGATGTAGACTTTTTCTTCAGTTTCATATTGTCCGAGTGCCTATCAGGGGACATGTCTGTCCGTCGACTTTGCGTAACCATGTCACTACCATAGAACTTCTTTTTCTGTAATTTTGGCTGAGCAGGCTCCCTCGATGTTGTAGGAGAGTTCCGTAAAACATCCCGCAGTCGGTAGAGCTCCTCTTCTGCCCGCATGATTGGAGACGACACAGGCACCAGATTATTGTCCTTCTCCGGTTGTGACCTTTTGTTTCTAGGTGGTGTTCTCATTGGTCTGAAAATTTGATAAATAAATTATTACCTAAATTTATAACACAATAAAATTTGATGAAAATATATTGAAGTATGTTTCAAATGATATTTTACCCTTATCTGTTATTTGACACAAAAAAAACACCTTATCACATTTTAACACAGTCTTTTACATTATTTCTATAAAACTGATAAATATTCTATGTTTAAATTGATGATTTATAGCACAATATCTCTGCATTGTGATTCCTGAAATCTTTTGATGCCGGTAACAGTAATGGATTTGCTACTATACTCACTGCAGTGTGTCCTCGGTTCTGTGGAAGGATCCATTGAGAACGCTGGAGTCCTCCTGAGGTGGACTTTGGTGTAATGAACCATTCATTCCATCATTATCCACATACGGTGTTGACCTAGGCTGTGGCCTAGAGGGGGTGTGACCTTCTGATTGGGGTTGAAGCCTAGATGTGCCATGGTAGCGGTCTGTTTGAGAGTTTGAAGGAGCACAGTTATTGTCAAACTGAGGTTTAGTCTGAGTGGGGTTACTGGCAGGCTGAGGTCTGGAAGGGGAAGGAGAAAGGCGGCGATGATCTAGGGCCAAGGCTTCCTGCTGGACCCCTAGGGATTCATGTAGACTGTTGTAGATGGAACCAGTTATATTGTGACTGGAAAAGGAAGCAAAAAGTACAACACAATTCCACTAATACAGCCTGCCAATGTAGGACACCAATAACAGTGGCATTTGTCAATGGGTACATTTAATTGTATAAAATTTGGAAAACAACACACTAATAGTTTCAACATTTAATTATAATGAAATGCCACCTAGACCTCAACAGTAAGTCACACCATACAACATGTGTGAAATGATTATTCTTACTTGTGGAGTTTGAATTGTTTCACAAAAACCTCACCCTGATGCAATAAATGTGAAGTCCAAAACATGGTCAAATTATGAAAAATTATAAATATTTTCTACCTCAGGACATAAAATACCGACCTGATGCCCTGCGTGATCTTGTGATGTAGGTTGTCATTTTCCCTGCTCAGCCTCTTGTTCTCTAACTCTAGCTTGGTGATGGTTCTGGTGAATAAAGGTTTAATAAAAAATCTCAAACGCTGATCTACCGGTAATTATTTTGATGTTGAATACGTTTGTCAGTATATTTTTCTGAATTTTTCTATTGTTATAAAATCCTGACAAACACAAGTGAATAGATTTAACCCTTTCACCACTGTAGACGGTGATGGACTCATAAAGATAAATGCATGGTAGAGTTTGCTGAAGTTACATAGGGGTGCATGGTAGAGTTTACTGAAGTTACATAGGGGTGCATGGTAGAGTTTACTGAAGTTACATAGGGGTGCATGGTAGAGTTTACTGAAGTTACA
>JAUMHH010147868.1:0-20142 GCA_032359455.1 Chlamys rubida | reverse complement strand
ATTGATATTGTCTAATGTTGAAAAGTACATTATTGCATCTAAACGGTTAGGATGATGTAACTAAATGTTTAAATATTTCAAACTATTTTATATAGGGTGTTTTTTTTGCATGTATATATAATTAAATGAATTATTATTTTTATTCTTTCTGTATTTAACTTAACTCAAACATAATTGTTGATAGTTGCTAGTCAGTTTAGATAATATTATAATTATCATATAGCGAATGAGTATTGACATGAGCGTGTATAGAGAATGTATGTAGGTAATTGTATGAATGTATGATTGAGTGTATGAGTTTAATACAATAATATAAATAGCTTATGAATTACATATATAACAAAGTCACACTTACACCGTCGATTCATGGAGAAGATTGATATAGGCCTAGCCTTTTATCTTATCCATTTATATATGTTATATATATTATATATAATAAAATTTGTTCCACCAAAACGCATGGAAAACAGACCCTCTATCAGTGTAAGTGTGGATTTTTCTCTTCCTTTGACCAAATCCCCAAACATAATTGATATTGTCTTTTACTTTTCTCTGGGCGCTGACATGTTGTTATCCTGCACTGAATATGAACTAAGTTAGGTAAGCGTTTGAAGCTCACGGGATCAAGCGTCTAATTGAAGAGTCGCACATAAACAACAAAGAGGTATCGGTATGCGGAGTGGTAGGTTCCGTCACATAAATCTAATGATATTAACCTTAAGGTTGCAAATCTAAGGCTTATGTTGTGAATATTGACTGTACAGACAACAGGAAATAGATAATTTCTCTTATCTTACAGACTAAAAAGAGGTTCCTTTCAAGTTTGATTCTCTTAATATTTTCGAGAACTTGTCTGATATCCGGAACTATTAACCATACCGTCGGTTCACTCATCTACTATGCATTTGTTGAGAAAAAATGAAATAAGTAGGCCTATCTTGATATTCCATATATAATCGAACGTTACAAAACATTTGAATATATGTTTGTTTTCATTTCCTACATTAGTTATTTTTTTAAATCCAAAAGTGACCAAATTAATTTCAACCAATAAAAAGACACACATCGCGTAAGAAAATCTATGACGCAAAGATGTAAACAATATGGCGGATTCTTGTCGACCCGTTAGTCGCCATGGAAGATACCATGCACCTGGCCACAATATTAATACGAGTGGTCGATACGCAGATGAAATTCCGAGCTATTCCACCATAGATTATGTTGATCAAGAAGGTGAATCAGGTTGATTGTCCGTCTATGTTTTTTTTTCTAGTGCAATGTCATCATAGGTCAGATTCGCTTCAAAACATGTTTACTTCAGTAGTGGGTTCGGTCATCGGTCGGTCAATACGCCGTGACCAGGTCTGTCATGGATAAAAAGTTGAAAGTCAGATAGAAGCCTCACTATTCAATGCATTTTCTTTGCTACAACGACCCAAAGAAACTGACGTAGTAGACCTAACTCATTACGAATGTAGCATTCATTTCATATGTAGCCTGAGTTTCCTCTGGCCCGACACCAGACTTAGACATTTTGACATATAGATGTCTGGTGTGGGTCCAGAGCGCACTACTATATGAAAACGTGGAATTCTTCGACACCGTTTTGTATCGGAGAGTTATGAGGTGCTGACAACAAAAATCTACAATAACACAACCCATACCTCAGATATCGATAAATGAATTATTTATTAATCCAAATCAGCTCTAAATATTACCAACAGCTGCTAAATTCCGTCAGTAGAGTCTTCAATTTTCAATCGTTCAAAATTTCCTACCTGAGCGAACGCCATTTTTGTAGGGCTACATTCGCGTAGATCGGTTAGAACGGTATGTGTGACGCAGAAATTTTCCACTAAAACGAACACACTTGGACCGATCTATAAGCAGAGCTAAAAATGCACAGTTTCGGAGAATAAAAAACAATGTATCAAGAATATTATGCCGTTCTTTCAACCATCCACTAAATTACATTACGTTTCTTAAAAACTACATGTGGCTTGATATTGTTTTAGAAAAAAATAACTCAAACTGGCAATATTCAGCAGTTTAGTTTCGGTCAGGTACGTCTGGACCCCTCGATCTACGCGTACGAAATTTTCCTGAGGTCAGCCTCGGTCCAGATCTGTACCTGTCGTTTTCTTTACAGGTTCAACAGTTTCAACCGGATACGCGAATGTACCGTCACAGGGTGACTTAATCAACAAACCGTACTGATCTGGACCAAACGATTATTCTTGTTTAGAAGATTTCTGGACCGCATCTTTTTGTTGATTAGTCACTCCCCGAAACCAAACGGTGTCAGAGAATTCCATGTTTTCATAAAGCAGTGTGCTCTGGCCCCACACCAGACATCTACCTGTCAAAATGTCTATAAGTCTGGTGTCGGAGCCAGAGGAAACTCGGGCTAAATTCATATGTTGGCATATTTCTGTCATCCATTTAGCAAGTTTTGTGTTACAGTACAGTAACACGACTTGTTGAGATAATTATTGCCAAATGTTGAATTACTTTGTTTCATTAATTTGACTTTTAGCAGAATTTATGTCAGTGTGTAGTGTATTCAGTTAAGCAGAACATAGCAGCACATTTCTAAGTGTGTTCTTGCATGTACCAATGATAATAGCGAAACAATTTTCCCCATAAATATCCTTTACAGTGAAATAGTAATATTTATAATACAACGTTGATTTCATATGGCTGATATATAATTTATAAGGTTAAACACAATGTGATATGTCACTTGTTATATAATTACACTGATAAAATTCAGTTTCACACTTTTAGTTCAACAATTACATGTACATGTATAAACAATTTACCGAACACCTGAAATGAAAACCTTCACTGGCCTCCATATTGAATCCAACTTTGGTACCCTCAAATTAAGTGGTCTTGTCGATGAACTGGTTTGTTTCATGTGATCATCTCACATTATTCCATCTATCGCACATTCCATCTTGAGGATCAGCTGATTAGTGACAGCCAATCATATTGTCCTGCTAAATGAAACACAATAAGTTGGTAAAAGTTACATAAATGAAATCACTTAACATAACTTGTGATAATGATCTTAAAAAAGTCTGTCAATATGGCCTTAAGTACAATAATGTAACTTAACGCCAGATAGTAGTATCGCTATGAATACCTGGTCTCCTCTGTACCGGCCACTGCAACATATAAAAAATGTCTCGTCTTCAGAAGCTTCCTTATCACAGCTTCCCTATATAAAAAAAGCTGTCTCGTATTCAGAAGCCATATTATAGGTGTTAGCCAGATAGATGCCATCATATCCAAACAGAATCTTTCATGAGAACTATGACCGTAACAGGTCTCTTGGACCTTTTACACTAACACACATGTTTAAAATAAAATATTTGTCTCCAGGTGAATAAATCTGTTTTTTTTCTTTTTCGGTCAGATGTTTATCAGCTGAAGCAGCAAGCTGTTGCCATGGATATAGACTCCATGGAGAGGCCAAAAACAAGTACTGGGCGTAGAAATCGTCCCAAATCTAGGATGGGCCGACCTCCAGTGGATCCCAGTCCTGAAGACAATGGACGGCCAGCCTCACGCAGAGGCTATACTCCAGAAACCTACAAAAAGTACTGACAAATTTATGTCATTGGCAGTTCCTGACATTTTGAGAAATATAATGAACTGAATATAATTGAATGGTTTCCAATTGGCTAACATATAATAATTCAAATATGACAATCATATGCTAAATTTTCCTGTATCAGGAAAAAATATATTTCTCACTGACTCATGAGCTATCGTGTAAGCTATCAGAAAAATTAGTCCTACCATAACCTGTACTCCCAATTGCTCACTCAGTCGTAGCTTGACAATGAGACCAGTCAGTCTTGAATTGTTACGACACAGTTAATACGTACATTGTATGTGTAAAAAGTAAAAGTTTGATACAGGTATTACATATTTCCAAACTGGCGAATCTGAAGAAAAAATCAGTCCTACTCTTTAAATATGTATGTTATGTACCATTGAATCATTGAATATCCTCTAAGATTCTTGTTTTGATACAATTTCTTGTATTTCAGACACGATTATGATGAATTCTCCCGCCAAACTCTTACACTGGACAGTCAGATTAGTTCAGATGATAGCAATGGACTTAGTCCTCCTATGTCTCCTGCTGGTCGCCAAGGTTCTCCTGTCCAAACACGACCAACTCCCGCTGGACATCCAAGGTCACGTGAAAGTCTGTTTGGTGAAAGGATGGGCATGTCACCATCGAACAGACAACAGAAATTATCCGGGTTTAGAAGTCCAGGATTGACTCCCAGTCCACAACAACGACCTACTTCAGCGAACAGATTCCACACATCTCCGTCCGAAAATTTCAACAGAAATTCTCCAATGGATAAATTTGATAGGTCCTCGGGGGATAGGACTTCTTATTTACAACAAAAGCGAAAAAGTTCTAGTTCAAAGCGTCCTTCCTTTTCTCGAGACTCTAATCCGCATGACCAACCTCTCTATGGAAATGACAGTTACGGTGGGGATAGTTCATCTTACTATCATGAAAGGCCACCCTCACCATCTGCAAATCTCCCGTCATCAAGGGATAATTATGATGGGTATTATATAAACCGTGACACTGGTTATGATCAGAATCCGGAAAGTAAATTTTCACAGAGAAATGAACAACAAGTACAAGATAACGTATACCAACAAGGCAACAAGAAACAACGATACTCTGCTCGAACAAAATCGGCAAAGAAGCGTAGACCTCCAGGAAGCGCAAGAAAAAAACAAAATGTGCTAGATACAGAACCGGAATCCGTCATCGGTAAGTTAAAATATCACCATTTCGAAGTGTTTTTCTTTTATTATCTAATTTCATTTTGATTCAGAGCATGTATCAAATTGTAAAAGCTATCCACCAAATTTAAAATGAAATACTGAGGGTATATTGACAGGGTTGTACATCCCACTTTGACTTTGAGAGTCCTAAGGGACCCACTTGATTGAAAATCGGGGGTCCTAGGTAAATATTTTGGGTCCTCGTAAATGATCATTTTTAGTATTCATTTATGAAAATAAAACTTGGTACTGGAACTTTTTAGATTGTCATTTTAGGGGGGGGGGGGGGGGTCATAATGGGGACACAGGTGTTTAGATTTTTGTAGATACTATATATATATGTAACACAGAAATGAATGCCATACATTTCTGCAGTTACTCAAATCAGGTTGCCTGTCTGTCTATCAGTTGTCTGGCTTTTTTGTCTAAGTCTGGTGTCTGTATGCAGGGCCAGAGGAAACCCGGGCTATTGGCAGATTATTTTACCGGTAATTTGATTTCCAAAATAATCTGGTGAACGACTGGAGGCCCTAAATACCTCTTGTTTTGTGTGTTTGGGTTTCAAAAATAATACTATCAATGACTTTGAAATTACTATGTAACTTTGCATTTTTTTCCTCCTTTCTCCAGAAAACTTGCCAACTCCTGCCACGATGAGACCTATGTCTTCTCTGACAAGATACAAACTTCTGCCATCAATTGGTACTCCGCAGGCTCCCCGTCGTGATGAAATCTCTTTAGATTCACTCTCATTAAGAACACAGAAACTGGATTTAAGTAATGATGAAAACCATTCGTCAGGAAAAGAACCACCAACTGCAGGTCACATGACAGAACAGTCTCACTCCCGTCCTCTTTACAGGTCAGAAAGTGACCACTCAGAGGAACGAAGATCAAAAGAAATTTCAAGGGATGTATCAATATCCTCTGACGAACCAGACAGTAGATTATTACCAGGTTATCAGGGATCTGAGGAAACATATAATAACCATGGCTACCAGAATTTACAGGAGAGTTCCAAATTTACACCTCATAAGTTACCCGCTGAACCATCAGAGGGAGACACTCGAATTCTTCTGGCTGTGCGTTTACTTGATGGGTCTCGTAAACAACGCAACTTCAGAGTCACAGACAAGCTTGAAATGGTGTTAAATTTTGCAGAAAACTGTATGAATTGCGATTTGTCGTTGCATGACTTAGTCAGAAATATGCCTCGAGTTGTGTACACAGACTTAAATGTGCTGGTTGGAGAGGCAGACTTGGAAGACCGAACTGTCTTATACCTTGAAGAGAGAGACTCATAGCATGTCCGTCACACGAACTTGTGAATACTGGCACGTTATAGTCCCTCCAACGAATGGTGTATGTTCTTTAACAGTCTATTACCTAGCAATAGTGTTAGTAGGTGTCTCAAAGTGGCCTTTACTGTTTACTTTAAATAAAGATAAAAAAATGTAAACTTATATTTAAGGATCCCTCTACCACTGCCAAAAACTGAAATTAGGAATTAAAAACTTTTTCCTAAAAACAGCAAGGAAAATATAAAGTTGAATCCTCTGAAAAGAAAACTATACCTTGTATAAGTTTTACGAAGAATAATACAAATTAAAAGCAATACCGGGTGATTTAAAAAAAATTACAAGGGGTCTGAGAGTAAAAATTGATCTTGGCCAGATTAGGACTTGAACCCAGGACTTCTGACCACAATACGGTCGCTTTAAGCAATTAATCTACCTGATAAGGGATTGTTTCTTGGCCCAGTCCAACTACAGTCATAGCCCAAACAAAATTAAGGGGAGATAACTGTACATATGGAAATACTACAGTGGAATTCTCTAGTGTGTTGCCTGCAGTGGGACAGGGATCCTTAAGTTAGGATAATATATACTGTTACACAATTTGATGGTATGTGAAGTGAACTATCAGACTGGGATCTCATGAAAAAAATGAATGTTAAAAAAGTGCAAAACTGGCCTGAAAATGAGCTGTGTTTCTGTCCATTTAGTTTTGAATGCATGGAATAGCAATATTACCTGTAGGCAGTAATGTAGAGTTATGATTCCTAATTTATTTTAAAACAAACTGTAGGATTTTAGATTCTTTATCAACTTATTCATCCCTGAAGACACAATTCTACTCTTCCAATTCAAAAGTTGGAACAGTTCATCATGAAATTTCAGGGGTGAATGAGGTAACTTAAAATAAAGTTATTGTGTCAGGTATATGAGGCTCACAATGACATGAGTGTTGTTATTATAAGTTAGTTGTAAGTGCTAGAAAAACTGTACATGATATTTATAATTATCTGATGTTTATTATAAAAAAATACATAAATATATGTCATGCCAATTCTTAGCGACGAATGTTACTTTTTTTATTCATATCCAAAGATTTTTATTGTGTCAAAATCTCTTTGTAGTCTGTGATATTTGAATTTACTAAATAGTTGTTTTACTGTCAAAAGTTATAATCATATCTTTATACAATAGCTTTATGTAAAATTTATCTTATATGCTTAGAATTGTTTGATCTGTTTGTTAAAAGTATTTTGTATTTATTGTGATGCTATAATTATTGATTTTTCTTCTATTTTTATTTTCCTACAGTACTTTCCATACCACCGAAGACTCATTTAATTAAATATCATTGTTTTCAGTGAGTTAACTGAGTTAGCTGATCTGAAAAAGGCCATAATGCAAATCTGGAATAAACTATATTACTTGGAACTGTAAGTATCCACTTATAAGCCCATGCCTGGTAATAAGCCCACCCATACTGTTGCAGTTAAGTAGAAAGCAAATCCTATTCCATTGTCCTATTGTTAGTCCATCCCCCTACTTTTTAAGCGAGACATGTGTATATTCACTGCATAACTATAAGTGAACCAAAAGAATCTACTTACATATATATATATTTTCTTTTTTTTTCTTTTTTGCTATAGAGAAGTTTCAGATTAAGTACCTTACAGTGAATTGTATTACTTAAGAATGGTATTGCATGTAATTCCATGATTATATTTTTTCATCAGTGAAACCTTTTTGAGATTATCTTTGTGAACCAGCTACATTAAATTTTCATGATTTTCCCTTTTTCAAGTAACTGACTGCAAAAAAAAAGAAAAAAAAAGTGTGAAAATCTGTAAAATTAATTAAAGATTGCTATGATATCATTCATACTATTTCTACCTGATGCCTATTTTTGTGATTTTTCTCTAAATTTGCAATTATTTTTGCAGTAGAGTCAACATCAGCTATTTTCCCAAATAATTATCTGACTCGAAACAAAATACGAGTTATGTATTTAAATTTGTAGTAACAATTCTTAAGGAATTTTCTGTAAAATTTTTGTATGTCATTTTATTCTAGCCCTTTTCTTGCTAGTATTTCAAAACAAAACAGTTTTTCTTGAAATCGATTTTAAAATATTTCAAATCTTTTTCAATATTTTCACCAAGGTATATATATGTATATATAGCAGTAATGTATTAGTTGTCTTTGTTTTGTATTCCTTGATTTACTTGAAATTTGCTCGTAAATACATCCCAAACGATTATTCAGGTACTTTTATAGTGTTCCTAAAGCAGCCACAGCATTACATAACAACAAAACTAAAACACATTCCATCTGTCATTGTTCTGTATGGAAAGTGCTTAAAAATGGAAAATCCCTCAGAGGTTCACCATCGTACATTTGTTACATATGTGCATTGATTAGGTTGCCTTACAAGCGTCAGCTGTAGGGAATTTCCCTTTAGCTCAGCGGTAGAGCATCTGGCTGGAGAGCCAATGGTTGCGGGTTCAAGGCCCAACAACGGCACTATCTTTATCACTATTCCTCGTCCTATTAAACATTTACATGTTATTATTAAGTAATGCCAGTCCCATTGAGTACTGAATACCGGGAAATGTTTGACCCTCTGGATTGAATAAGGGTGAATGTATCATTACAGCAACATTTGTCAACAACTTAATTTACTTAGAAATTAAACGTGAAAGGGCGAAATTAACACTTGGTGAATTTGGATTTCACAGGTGAAGGGCAAAAATTTCCCAGTATACAGTATGTTGGAAATCGTACATTGTTTGTGATTGAAGCATTATAATGTGATAGATTGTTTTATTTGTTTATTGTTACTTTAAAAATTGTGTTTTCTAGTGTCATTGATTCATGCTGTGTATGTGCCATAATGTTGATAGTGTTATTGTTTTGTTATTGTATACCTACATATTTGTTTGTTTAGAATTTGTTTATTTTTTGTCCATTTCTTCAAAGCTGGATGACCTAACTTTACATTAAGGTCCATGATCGAGCCACACAAATTTGAAATTTCCTAAAAATCTGTTTTTAGCTAGTTTTTGTATGCCTGTGATAATTTATACACTTAATGTCATATATATATAAATGCAGGGGTGGGTATTTCATGCAATTTCCATATTGCAAAATATTGCAGTCTTTAGGCTATGCATGTATTGCAATACATATCACAATGTATTGTATTCCTAGAAATTCAGTAGGTTTTTATGTATCTTTATGTAAATTATATGAAAAGTGATTAAAATTTCACTGGTTAATTGAAAATTATATTTATATAGTTGTAGCAGTTAAGGATCACTGTCCCACTGCATTGCCGTTTTCCTATAAAGAGTAACCTCCCCTTAAGTTCTGTTTGGATATAACTGAAGCACAGTTGGGTCAGGGCAATTCTGTTGATCAGGTAGCTCAATCAGCTTCAGCGAGGATACAACAATATGAAGACCAGGATTTGAATCCCCGTCTTGTCCTGAAGAATTTTTCATTTTTTGGCAGTGGTACGGGGATCCTTAAAACACCAAACAAGCTAAATTTGGCTTTAATTTATCAAATTTCACTGCTATTTGTGTCAAAACTGTGTTTGAAACCTCCATAAAATAGGTGAACAATTTAATTATTGCAATATATTGCTAAATCATATTGCAATACACACATATATAGCTCATCAAATATTGCAATCTAGCTGTTGGTATTAATTGCCCACCCTTAAAATATAACATGGCATTTTTGTTCACCTCTTCGTGTAGTTATGTGACGTCATGACGGGTGCCACATGTGATGATCAAAGGAAACAACCTTCTGGAACACCTCTTTATGCCTCAGCTGTTATATTTTCTTGGTTCCTCGAGTGTCTATATTTTATCAGCTGCAGTAGAATCTTTCTTTTGTGTTGACACTATGATAATATTGTTTTCCAAACGAAGTGTGTTCAAAATCTGCTAAGGTTAATTAATTATGCGATTCTTGACCTGCGATGCTTATTTGAAACGTGGTAATTGGCATGAAATACGTTGTTTTCTAGATACATTTTCTCACTCCTGATTCTACAGGGTTTTAGATATATATGCATGTCACGTGATAGGGGCATGTACTTCCGGTAAACAGCAATGATCCGGTAAACGTCGATAATCTGACACAAGTTTAAGCAATATCCCAAAACACTGGTGTGCAGTTTTCTTTTAACTGCATACCAGACGAGCCGGTACTTTTCAGTAGATATCCCTTTCATTTAGGAGGTGAAATATCAGTCATTTCCATCAAAATATCCCAACCCTACACTGCGATGAAATTGACTATAAGTACTGATATACCAGGTTCATACCGAAAGCATGCATGCCCCTCTTAATCAATAATGTACCACATGACAACCAAATCATGACATTTCTTCTCAGGAAACTTGTATCTCAGATAGGACGTATTGGCTTTGAACAACTGTACACAGATGTCATATTTCGCTACATATTTTGCTAGTATTTTGCTAAATATTCCATATCACAGTTTAATTTTGTAGACTAATAGTAGCATATGCTGCATGATATTACACAGATCTTGCCAACATTCTTTCCTTGATAACAATGATGTATTGATTCATGTTTGATGAATTTGTATGTATATGACATTTGACAAAGTAAGTACCTATGGCTCTAGCTTTGCTCTCTACACAAGTTGTAAAATCTGTTGTATTTGTTAAACAGATTTGTTGTCATATTCTGTGGTACGTTTTTTGGCCGGCAGATTTTTGGCCAATATTTTGGTTGAGATTCAAAAGTATATGATCTTACATTATGATAATCTTCTTTCAATAAATGATCACAAGTTTAGGTTACAATGTGATTGCTAATTTCTGCAAGGGTTTTGATTTCACAGATTTTAGAAATGTATTATAAATCACAAATTCATAAATATTTGTATTCTGATGTGAGAAATATAAAGTTAACATACCATGATCAATACATGTGTAATTTTTTTCATCATTTTACCCCCTGCAATGTAGTTGGGGGTCGGGGTATACTGGATTTAGATTATCCGTTCGTCTGTCAATCTGTAGTCACCATATTTTGTCTGCACAACAGTTTCAGCTGAATTTCATGAAACTTCACTGATGTAATCAATACACCTGAGATAATATTTTTTTCCAGCTGTATTAATGGGAGTTATGTCCCTTTTTTGCAAAAGTTAGCAAACACAATTTTGTCTGCACAATTCCTACAGTTTCAGCCTAATTTCATGAAACTTAACTGATGCAGTCAACCCAATCTGACAATTTTTGCATCTGCGATTAATATTTTGTTCCAGCTATTTTCATGAGTGTCATGCCTCATAGTTTAAAAACATTGTTTGCACTACTAGACATCTCTAGTACTGCACAATTCAATCTGAATGAAACTTGGTACACAGAACCCCTACATCAATGAGATATCAATAATGTCTATACATTGGTATTACCTCCCCTTATTAGGGAGTTATGCCCCTTAGCTTAAAAAACATTCACACTACTGCACACGTTTAAATGTTTTAAGTTTAAACCTGTAACACTTAAATGCACAGAGAAGATTTAAATAAAGTTTATAAAATTAAGTTTCCTTAACTATTTATGGAAGTGAAACCTTTTGTATATTTCAAAATGTTCTCCAAATAACTATTTCAACAGTCCTGATGCAGGCGGGAGGTATCAATCTGACATTCTTCTGACAGTTAAGTTTAGTTAAGCATTATCTTTGAAATTCTACAGTCTTAAATTGTGAATTGATGTAAACAGTACCTACCTCAACAAAATAGAATGTTATTGTTGTTTACTTGTGAAATTATTCTGATTATGTATCTTCTTGATATTTTCACAAGCTAGCTTAGCTGACCAATGGTCATCTGTGTATGAAAACAATTTACATATAGGGCAGTGACAATATCCACCGGCCATACAAGTATATGGTGTAGGGTCAGAAATTGATTTGCACTATTCAGGAGTTTAGAAGTAAAGCTAATACGAGAGTAGGCCAGACTTTTTTTATTTCTGGTCTTTGATCAGACTTACATAAAATATTTGAAAATTTTAATTATTTTTAATGCCATATATCTGTTTTATAATAATTTTTGTAATATTTGTATATTAATTTATTGAAACCGATACTAGAGATTTATATATATATTTGTTGCTGCCATGACCGATTATGAAATATTGGAAATAGTTTAATAGTTTATTAATTTTTCTACGATTTCACAACCAATTTGTGAAAAGTTTAGTTAGAAAATTTAACTTGAGTAGGAATTACATTGGTTACTTATTGAATACAATTTATATCTGAAGTTGAAATAAATATAGATTTCCGAGTGTTAGGTTAAGTAAAAAATAAATTAAATGGTAGTTACCTCCCTTGCTTGTGACTAATGTCAAATAATTTGTCTTATTTATAATAATTATGTCTCAATTTTTCTATCAATAGAAATAGATTTCTGAGTGTCTGCTCTAGTACAAAACCAATTAACTGGTAGTGACCTCCCTTCCTTAGACTTATTTTTTAAAATGCATTATGTTAGGATCTCAATACTAGTTCTACAATGTACTGAATAGATATGACCTTGCTATCCTACCTAAGTTGTGTATGGTCAGTCAGTCAATTAAACCATTATTTATTTATAGAAGTCCAATAAACAAATTGTTTAGTATGTCAGTCTTCATATTGACATAGATACAAATTTCCCCAATGAATATGTAACAAAACTTCTCAGCTACGTTAATTTTGGCATGTATTTTTTTTCTACACATTTGCCAATATTATGTATCTGTATACCATGGAGCTGTCATATCAGTCCCATTTCTATGAAATTTTCAAGTGAAAATATGTATTTCTTTATCAGTTTTCTGTATCATTGTAATGAGATTATTCATTTCTACCATTACAACGGAGTATCATTAAAATATTAAAAGAAAACAGTAAAATTTTTTGTAACAGATATAATAACACGTAATTATAACTTGTTAGAAAAATACTTTGATGAACACAAAAAATATGAGAGAAAAGCTTAATACTCATTCACTGACGTGTTTTAATTAAGCATGAACGATTATCAGATTTTACCCAACTGAATTGTAATTTTCATATCTTTCATGTATGAAAACCTTGCTATCATTAGCTTTATAAATTCATCTACTTTTTCCCTTCAATTATATTTTATATTGAAATATTTTGGTAAATAATACTTCACCGCTTCTCCTTATATTTAAGCATTGAACTGCTTTCAGTTGGCATTCATAGGCATCTTTGTCCAGTTGGAATTTATATTGCCTATGAATGACAATTGAAAGCAGTTCAATACTTATATTTACCATTTTTGGAATCTGTTCACCTCATAAAAAATTCAATTACACTTATTGTTATTTGACCTTTAGTTTAAATAATGTATGTATCGTGTATGCTTGTTCATTGAATAGAACAGCCATCCCCCAGGAATGGTCAATAGTATCAAACGAAACAATTATGACGTCAACAATCGGTCCATGGCATTTATAGCCTACATGAATGCCAACTGAATTTGGTAGGGTTATATAGTGGCGATGCCATTCGATGGTAAATATAATGCTATGTTTGTTGATATCTACCAACTGATATTGCCTTGTAATGTAAATAAAAAAAATATTTGAAGCTTTCAGATATTTTTACACATCAAAATAAATTTTACAATATTTTCTATGTAACGTTTTTTTCTACATTCCTCTTAACTATTAATAAGTCCAAGTCAAATTTGAAATATTTTAACCAGCACTTGACTGTGTAAAGTCGTCCCCTGTGCTAAATATACACTCACTGAACAAGCTCTGTTGTATGTTTGAAGTTTGTCGCCTGTGCTAAAGACATTCCACAAGCACAGGTATTTGTGTACCAGGTAACGCCAGTTACCTGTGTTGCACAAAAGATGTTTAAGGTTAGTCCTTTGTGCTTTATAGATATCTACATGTACTTATATGTTGAACATGCATTGCTGCAGTTGAATGTAGCTATATATTCTGAATAAAAGTGTCATATTATTTTAGTCTAACATCTTTAATGTTGTCTATGGCATTGAGTCCCATTCTGCATGCTGTTCTAAGGGGAGTCAGATCATCTGTTTATACAATGTTGAATTGATTATACAATACAATGTTGAATTGTTTATACAATGTTGAATCCCCCGGGGGATCGATCCTGGTTCAAGGATATTTCTAACTTAATTTGGTCAAAATGTTTTAAATAGTATGAAAGGGATATGTTTTTTTAAAATATCAACCGATATTATTTCCCCAACTCATCCTCTGCCCTATATCCTTAAGGGCCACACCTTCCATTTATACCATGTTAGGTTCATTTTGCGCAAGAATGAATATATCCCAGAGTGCTACTGGCTAAATGTCATTATTTGGCACCTGAACCCCCATGACGTTGAAAGTAGGTCAATGTCAATTTATTGATGAAACTTTGTACTACTCTATCTCAGCATGCTATTGGCCAACTATGATCACCTTGGCACTCTTTGGTATTAGGAAGACGTTG
Source organism: Chlamys rubida (assembly GCA_032359455.1). Taxonomy (NCBI): domain Eukaryota; kingdom Metazoa; phylum Mollusca; class Bivalvia; order Pectinida; family Pectinidae; genus Chlamys; species Chlamys rubida. Next base: position 5,480 of record JAUMHH010147868.1, on the reverse strand, counting down.
TTTAAAGATTTTTACACATTTGACCCCAGTGACCTTAATGTAGATCACGGTCATTTACAGGAGGAAACATTATACTACTCTATCCTGGGACCTCCTGGTTATGCAGTTTAAAATTTCTTGAATATTTGACCCCTGTGACCTTAAAAATAGGTAGTCATTTACTGGAAGACACTTGATACTTATCTGTCCAAGCCTGATACTTGTCAAATAGCATCACCCAGGGCCTCCTGGTTATGCAGAGGAGATTTTTTTTATATATTTGACCACTGTGGCCTTGAAAGTAGGTCAAAGTCATTAATTGGAGGACACTTTATAACACTCCATCCCTGGTACCCACTGGTAAAATATCGTTATTCTTGGCCTCATGGTTATTCAGAAGTTATTTAAAGGGTTTTAACACATTTGACCCTTGTGATCATGAAAGTAGGCCAAGGTCATTCATATGAGGAAATCTTATAGCAAGCCATGCAAGGTACCTGCTGGCCAAGTACTGTCACTCTGAGCCTCATGGTTGTTCAGAAAAAAGGTTTTTTAAAGGCTTTTCCATCTTTAACCCCTGTGACCTTTAAAGTAGGTCTACGTCATTTATTTGACAAAGCTTTATAGCAATTCGTTCCTGGTACCTACTGGTCAAACATCATGACCCAAGGTCCTCCAGTTCTTAAGAAGCAGTCAATTTTAATGAAACTTCTTTTTCTCCCTTTAAACTTAAATAAACATTAATTGCTATGAGTATATGTCAAGATTTTTAGTATATAAGTACATAACAAACATGAGAAAAGTATGAAAGCAACTTTCAAAGTTTTAATGACCTGTGTGATTCTGACATGATCATGACATAGAAAAATGAACAGCAGAATTACATTTTATACATAATACAATGTGTGTACTTTTGTTTTGCAAACGAAATTTGTACAAATCATGTCTGAACTATTTTATTTAAGCAACAGTAAAAATATGCAGGTTTTTGATTTGATTGGCCTCCCCATCTCCCTTTCCCCTCCCTTTATTCAGGATATTTTACCTCAGGAAAACTATTACTAGTATTACAGTAAGCATATCTACAACCATCAATATGAACTGTGAAGTCGTTTTTTTTTACCAGGAATGGCCAACCAATTCAAGCTCCCACGTAAAAATTACTACACATAAAATATGTCGCCATATACTTTGAAGAGCATTAGCTGAAATTTGTTTCTCATCAAAATTCACAAGCTTATACAACAGAGGAATATCCAATACATCTTAAAATGTGTTAAATATTTTACCAGGCCTGATTTTCAATCTTAACAAATCGTTCATATATGTTCCTGTCCAAGACAGTGAAAAAAAAGGATATTCACAGAATATTTGCAACATTGCATCAGTGATAGGTCATAGTTATCTCCCTTATAAAATCTACCCTTCAATTTTGTCATCAAGTCCTTATAATCACCACCCAGTAAACTGTAGGTATATTTGTCTAGATAGTGGATAAGACTTTCATTACCCTCTTCCCCATGGTCTTATATAATGAAGAAAGAACTTTGCAACTGACTGATTTATGCACGAGTATAACTATCAGTGAAACTATATATGGCAAGTAATTTTCATAACAGTTTTTAGCAGAAAAAAAAGTTGTACATGTACGTATTAGATATAAGGCTCACACAAAATATTGCACCAAGATTAAAATTAATTGTATGCACCCGTGAGAGATTTTTTGAGAAACAAACATGGAGTTATGAAAACAGACTCCCACTGAGAGATAGTTTAACAATGACAAGTTCCTATAAAATCGCTGTAATCAATTTATCCACCTTTTTCAGATACAGACTTACAGCATACACCTGTAGCAGTGTCAAACAAATGAAACCGCATCAAAAGTGTTCAAATTATTTTTTGAAGTTGACCGAATATTGAAAGGAATCATTTAATAAAAATATAAATACAGAGTGTAGTTTTGTGAGTATATATAATAATCCATCAACACAACTTTTTCTCTTTGTAATACAAATAGTTTTCCGTGGCATATAAAATCACGGAACACTGGACAGGTGAGCTAAACTAACTTTCAGGGAGCTTAGTAAAGTATTGTGAACAACTAACTGCATGAGGCTACATGAGACTAATTGAGGCTAATTTATAAAACGAATCTTGTATGCATTTTTCAGATTTTTAAAAGTATATTGGCGGCATAAATGTCCCCGCAGAACGACCAATATTAGGCAAAAGTTATGTTTCAATAACTAAATTGGATTACTGCTTTTTCAATACATATGTACCAAGAAATGTTTTTTTCTATAACCATATATTTTGAGATGCCCCTAGCACTTGTAATTGCACTTGAACACACAAAAAATACATTTAATTTACAACAAATTAAAATACCATCAAAAGTATAAAGTAGTGTTTGTACATTGTGTATAAGCCGTTGTTTACAAAACATACGTGAATCTTGCCCAAACTTAACATCATAGCTCACTGTACATGTCAGATCTCAAAAACTTGCAAAAGACATTTTATAAAGATCAGTGAACACATTAAGATATATCATGGACTGTTAAGTCAATGACTTAGGTTTGCAAAATATATGATTTTAATGAAATATGTTGCGAGGAGCATTTTTTCTGCATTTCCACGAAATTAGGGATAAATTTGGAATAAAACAAAATTGTAACAAAACTGATGAAATTATCAAATTTTGTGAATTTAAGAAAAAAATATTCTGAAGCAAAATCTCAAGAATTGTGTTTTCGTCTATTGTGATTTGAGATTTGAAGAAATCTCAATAGTCGAGATGTTTCATCAGGATTAAAAAGTACAGCAGACCCTTCATCTGTATACCCCTCCTATACATACAAACTGTAAGCAGACACTTTCATGAAGCTTCTTTTACTCCATGTACACAAGAACAGAATCATTGAAGGAATTATCCTGATAAGGGATCAGTTCTTAATTTTAACATTGGAAAACCTAGGTTTTTTAAAAACTAAAATATCAGTCTAGTTTTACAGACCTGTGTCCAATATTTCAGACTTTTATAATCACAAATTTAAAATCTATCGATACTCATATTTTTAAAAAGAACGTTAACAAACTTGAGTGATGTTTTGTTTATTGTTCCTATGTTATTACAGTAACTTTTGCTATTTACTTGCACAACGTATTTCAAATTGCTCCTTGCTTATTACTGTAAAAGACACTACTCAATATATGCAAGCCAAATACAAAATTAGTCTATTTTCACACCAAGTCCTCAGTGTCTAGTTCTATGTACCAATCTTCTCAATTTCATCAATGTCTTCAGCATCCAGTTTGACTATACTTCGTCCTGTGGAAGAGAAGAAAGGATGAAATTTATGCTTTGTATCATTTGAATATATATATATATAAACAAGAGGCTCAAGGTCCTTGAATCTTTCACCTGGATTTAGGAGGTATGGATGCTATTTGCCCAGCAGCTGGGGGAGGTTGTGATGGGCAATCGGTTTAAAATCATAATCGATAAGTGGTTTGCATTCGAAAGAAATAAACGGATTGCTGATCAATTGCATTATCGGTTTATAATTTTATGAGACTTAATACCTAAATAAAGTGGGAACACTACTGTTACATTAATAGACAGAGATGTTAACTTAAACATTAGGTTTTGTGCTTTTATAATGAATAGATTTCAAGTAACTTTTATGCAGTTTTGTCAATCATATGCAGGTAGTAAAAATCATAAGAATAAATGACTTTCAATGTCATGTACTTCGACATTGTTCTGGATACAGAACTGTCAGCATTAATGAAGTGCAAGAAGAAAGGTTCATGTAACTTACCGAAAAATTTCTCTATCGACCTGAGAGTGCTGTAAGATCGTGAGTTGTCGATGAGATTGATAGCGATTCCATTTTTCCCAAATCGACCTGTCCTTCCAATACGATGTAGATACGTTTCGTTGTCTGGTTTCATGTCTTGTGTTAGGGGAAGGTCAAAGTTCACAACAACTGTCACCTGTTCTACATCTATACCTGTAAATAAACAAGCAAGTAAACACATTCAGACCGGCTCAAACGACCAGCTGTGTTAAGGATCCCTGTACCACTGCCAATAGTTAACTGTTACCAGGCATTGGAAACTTTTATGGCTTCGTGTCTCGAAACATCAAAGTTTGACTGTAGCAGAATAAAAGACTGATTAATAAACCAGTCAGTAGTTTATATATAGCCTCTAAGTATTACCTTATTATCCTCTTGTTATTTATTCTAGACAATTTAATAAAGGAGATGAAGTGCTTAAGCTTGCATTCTTTTACACAAGTTTACACATTCTTAATTATACACAGTTGTACTGGAGTTGGAGTATCCATGTCTAAAAGCTAAATAAGAAAGGAAAGGAGATGAAGTGAGACAGCTTACCTCTAGTCGTTACATTCGCTGTAATAAGGTGCTTACCTCTAGTCGTTACATTCACTGTAATAAGGTGCTTACCTCTAGTCGTTACATTCGCTGTAATAACGAGCTTACCTCTAGTCGTTACATTCGCTGTAATAAGGTGCTTACCTCTAGTCGTTACATTCGCTGTAATAAGGAGCTTACCTCTAGTCGTTACATTCCCTGTAATAACGAGCTAACCTCTAGTCGTTACATTCCCTGTAATAAGGTGCTTACCTCTAGCCGTTACATTTGCTGTAATAATTAGGAGCTTACCTTTAGCCGTTACATTCACTATGATAACGAGCTTACCTTTAGCTGTTACATTTGTTGTAATAACGAGCTTACCTCTAGTCGTTACATTCGCTGTAATAACAAGCTTACATTCACTATGATAACGAGCTTACCTCTAGAAGTTACATTTGTTGTAATAAGAACTTTCTCCTTGCCGTCCTTGAATCTGTTGATGATTGCAGCTCTCTGTGCGATTTCAAGATCTCCACTCAACAACCCAACAGCATGGCCGTCCTTGGTCATCCTTTCCGCCAACCAATGGGCTGTATTCCGTGTCTAAACATTGAACAAATAACATTCACAAATAATCAGTGTTAAGAATGTCTCATAAAAATGAATTAAGATTTTTATTTTTTTTCTGAACCGAGCCTAATACAGGATTTCCATCACATCTTATAATTATCAAAGCATATTTTTCAGTCTGTGTGCGAACATGGATACACAGTAGACATAAACAGTTGGTTAAAGCTGAGGAAGAGAAGTTGTACGCCATTGTTATGGTTACCACAATTAACCCATGCTTGGTAATAAGCCCCCATCTATATAGATAGATCTACTGCAGTTGCAAAGTTTTTTGTTACTTCATGGTAAAATCCATTTTTGTCCAATATTAAATTTGTCCTTCACATTTAATTAGGAGGCACGGAAGTCTAGTGGTAGGACGCCGGGCTCGTGACCGAAGGGTTGCGGGTCCGAGTCGCGGTACGGCACTGTGTTGTATCTTTGAGCAAGATACTTTACTCCGCTTGTTTCAGTCTACTCAGCTGTAAATGAGTATGTGGTTGG
>JAUMHH010147857.1:0-20143 GCA_032359455.1 Chlamys rubida | reverse complement strand
GGTCGGCCTTTTTTCTATCGGATATGATATTGCGGCGCCTGTCAACAGTATCTCGCCGTGTTAAACCTCTAACATTGTTGGAGTAGATATAGCCATGCATGTGTCAGATGTGAGTCTTGCTGTTTTTGATAAGTATAGGTTTTGACTGATATTGACAGGTATTTGCGGGACAATTTGAGAATGTAGCCAAGATGAGTCGTCTTGCTCTCTCATCTGGAGGAAGTGCAAGTGAAAAAGCTGCACCCCCTGTGAAGGTACGGCCTGTATACTATACTCCAGGGTCCGAGTCCCCGGCCTACAGGCACGTGCACAGTGAGTCCGATTCCAGGTCCGACGCCAGTACCCCGCGACCCCCACGACCACGTGGGGACAGGCCAATGTCAGGCAGGGAGGGGCAAAGAGTGTTTTACAGGGTAAATATGAACTAAATTCTTCTTATTTAGTACAGTACGTTTCACTTAATATCATGTCGTTTAATGTCACTTTTCGGATATCATGTTTTTCTCACCTTTTTTCCTGCTATATAATCGATGTAATTCAGGTTTTTTATCATCACTTGTTTTGATGTCAATGTGTTATTTTGGGCCACTGTCACAAAAATCATAGGTAAATGATGATAAGAATCAATGGTTTATGCCCCAGGGGTCTGGTGTCACACCTGGATGCGTTATGTAAACAACGTCATGACCTAGTCAGAAAAACATGTTTTCTCTAGATTTATGTCACATTCCAGTTAATATCATGATTTCCTCTGACAAACAGGAAGTGATATCAAGCGAAATCTCCTGTATAACCATGTATCATAGTTTCTTATTTAGAACAACCTGTTATTTATCTTAAGAACACTCATCAACTCTAGAAAATCCATTCAACCCTATATATAGTTCAACCATTTACTCTCATAAAATCATTCATCTTTTGTTTCTGATTTACTACAACCGTTCAACCATCCATTTTAATGCATCACTTCCAGTATAATGATACACATCTGTGTAGTCATGTTCAAATTACAATCAGTACATCGTAATTAAATAATTCATGTTCCTCCTAGAAACAATGGGCCGTGAAATTAAAATGTTAAGGAATCACGATACTGGAATTGTTTGTTACAACACGACGCAGCCGTTTGTGACATAAACCATTTCATCTGAAAACCATAAATTTCTTGATGGAATTGCCAGTCTAGCTTTACTTTACCCCCGAGGTCTACGTAACAAGGATATTATATGGCTCGTGGTCTACGTAGCAAGGATATTACATGCCTCGCGACCACATTCTGTCTCGCTCTCGTCGAGCCTCGCGACGCAGTAGAAACTTGAGAACACGGTTGACGCTGTTTCCTGTTGACTGATAAAAACAGCATACTGTATAGTGGGTTATTTTAGTGGAGCTTTAATTTGGCAAATTGGCAGGTCCATATCTATCTAGTATTGGTTCTTGACCAACTGGAATCGATGCATAGACAACAAACTGCACTCTGTCAAACCTAAAGTCAGTGAGTGGAATCCCAGCTACATATTGTGTCCCAAAATCTCGTACTGTCACCTACGCAAACAGATGCTTTGGGACGGTTTTGGCTACGCTGTGGAATAGCTTACCATCTGCTATTAGAAAGTCAAATATCCTGGCCAAGTTCAAGAGGGACATCAAAACTCACCTCTTCACGTCTGCATTTTAGAATCCTTTCAAAGAATAAATAATAATATCGCTCCGAAGAGAAGACGAATACGTGTTTTTCTTAACAACTTTCGTTGGCATAGAATAAAAACAAATCCAAGGACATGAGCATATAGGATATTTTCCTAGCTCTTCGCACATTCCATCCATTTATGAAGAATACGAAACAATTCGGCGCAGAGAATATGAGCCTTCAGACATAAGAAAATATGACACAAAATGCGTCGTCGTTGGTTACCAGACATATCCCAGTGAAAAAATACAGGCTATTTTTCCCAAGACAATACGTTTATAATTACCTATAGAGAATTAAAAATGTCTTTTCGAAAGAAAAAAAATAATAATATGAGGAAATCCCAAGATAATGCAGTATTTTAAGAGGATAATAATTACATAACTTAGAAAAATAAGAAAGGGTTTTAAAGGTGATTATGAATCAAATGTTTAAAAAAAAAACATGTTGTGGCACATATTTCTATTCCATATGTTCCTCAATCTGAAATATTGCAAAAAAGCCATATACAAAACACATTATTCATGAAAAACACCAGAAGCAAACTGTATGTAACACGTGATACATTCAACATAGATTCTCAAAGCATCTGAATCTTTGGTGATTGACAGGACATTTTAATATGATTGATCGGTAGAAAACGTCTGCCTCTGACATAATTTACAAGTCCGTGCTCGAGGTGTCACGTGTTGTGATGGAGTGTGTTGTCTTTTACGTTTTTTTCACAATTAATTGATATCCAATTAGTTTGTCTTCACGCAGTGTGATCCGTTGCACAAAGAGTGTCTTTTGTCTATAAGATAGGTGTGGCATTAGTTGTATACTCCCTCGTATAAATAGATTTTTACTACATTCCTTCACGTAGCGTGTCAGTTGTACGAAATATCATCTTCAATCAATATTCTTATCACACTAAAACTATTAACGGCGTACATTTGCCGCTATAAATCTGTCAATGGCTAGATTGTTTGAGGTCTAATTATGTTTAAATCTTTTTATCAGAACAACAATCAATGACCGACTGTCAGCCAGGTAATAACTAACAGTCCTGTCTATATAGACAGGCCACTGGAATCCATAAACTATAAAGTCTGTCATATTCAACTTTATTAGCATACCCTTATACCAGATCATATACTTTGTACTGAATGATTCTTTGTATTTATCCATGCTTTATTGTATTATTTTTCTTTTTCTTCTTCTTTTCTTCCTTCTTCTTTCTCTTACTCCTCCCCCTTAAGTTCTATCATGCTTTTGATAAATATACCCGTTTGCAAACTTATCAATAAATATTCTTATATTTCTGAAATAGATAAGAGTAAAAAAGCGTCAACACAAAGAATCTAGCTAAAAGTCAAATAAAAGGATAATAGCAGGATCCGACATGACACCATTTTGAAAGAAATGACACGAGTAACACCTATGATAATTGCAGAGAAACATGTAGATTACCAACAACAATTTAGGAAACTTTAATACATTTGTCTTTAACCATAGCCGATGCCGAGATCCTAGAGTTTAATCTTAGGTGTAGATTGGTGATTACTTGGAAAAAACAGTAAGTAGCTTTACTTATAAATGGATGCATTTATCTAATGTAACTAAATTAATAGATCAATACATTAGACTAAATAAATCGGTCATTACATTAGACTAAATAAATTGGTCATTACATTGGTATAAAACAATCGGTCATTTTATTGTTATAAATTGATTGGTCATTATATTGATATAAATTGATTGGTCATTACATTGATATAAATTAATTGGTCATTACATTGGTATAAATCATTCGGTCATTTCATTGTTATAAATTGATTGGTCATTACATTGGTATACATTAATTGGTCATTACATTGGTTTAAATTAATTGGTCATTACATTAGACTAAATTAATTGATCATTATATTAGACTTAATTTGGTCATTACATTTGTATAATTTTATTTTTCCTTACATTGGACTTACTCTATTTGTCATTACATTTTGGTATAAATAAATTGGTCATAACATTGGTATGAATTAATCGGTCATTAAATTAGTATAAATTAAGGTCGACCTTATTAAGACAATGATGTGTCAGTGTTCACACTTGTCACATCCTGACATTCATTTGATGGAGTTTTGTCCCTTGTAATTCAAGAATTATATATATACTGTATATTATATACAGGATTTCCTGACTTTTCTTCTAATAATTAGGTTTCTGTATACAATCTAAATAACGGTATATTATGGCATTTACACAATACCAACTTTTCTTGTATGCAAAATAAAAATTAACAATATAATTATGGTTTATTAGTTTATTAAGTTTAATAATCAATGGGTAGATGTTTGTACACGGCCATAAGCCATACACCTCCATCTCACACAATCTTAAAACAAAACATAAGTGTGGTATACTTTGAACTTGAGGTATTACATATATTAAGTAGTCATTGATACACTATAAAATCGTGGCATATTATAATCAACAAAACATTTCCGTAAAAAGCTGTCAGGGCATATTCACGTCGTTAAAGATTTTCTCAATATTAGAATATAGACAAACATACTATAAACAATGAACATTTATATATTATACATCATTTTCATTTTAAGATCAGAGTAATTTAATATTCACAGAATGCTGACAATGACATAAACTATAAACATATACCAGATAAATATAAAAAAACAACGAAACAGATATGGGACTTTAAAACGTAATCTGCTATTGCAAATTCCTTCTGCAATGATACTGCATACCTCAACACTTTCGGTCCGATACCTTACAGTGCTTCAGAGCTTATTGCATGGTTTATACTTCACTATGAACATGAATAAATCGATGTATTCATATGTTAATGAACGATCATGAAGATTTTATATTCTTGGCACATGCGATTTTCAGATAAATATAAGTCAATTATTTAATATATAATTAGCTAAATAAATACATCACCTCATCAATGAAAAGGTTAGGCTTCTGGCCCCTTACATCAAGTACAGTATATCAAGTTTTTTTTAAAACCAAAGCGTCTTGTGAACTCATCACATACAATGTATATAGCTGAACGTTCTGTCGAACTTTGTTGATATGATGTCAGTAATAATACTCAAGTGTCTTGTGTTAATAAAAACCTACTTAATTGGTTGCATCAATTGTAACATAATTCATATTGATATAAATTAGGACAAGTCCCTTATGAAAGTACGTGTTGTGTGTTGTCATTGGTGATTTATTGACATATGCAGGATTTGAATAATTTATAGTAAATCATTTTCATTAAACTTGAAAAAATAAATTAAAATTACTGACAATATTCTAACCAAACATTAATTGTCTCCTGTAAGCAATATAAATGTCGTCTAAGTGGAATGAAAGTTATATATCATTTGAAAATATTCAAATTTGTAATTAGCATACTTCATTCATGTATTCTGTCTTGTTAATTGACCTGGTCATCACAATTGAATGACATTCACCTGACCCGGATTGTGGTTTATCGCCTCGATAGTTCCGAGGACCCAGTGCTGTCAAATATCACAGCCCTGCAATCAGAACCGTCAGAAAAACTCGTATTCATCTCTGGCGTATCAGCTTAGCATTTGTTACATAATTCATGTGAAACCAAAACATAACCTAAATGTTCGCATATACATCAGTTGACCAAGTCCGTTGCACATAAATTTTCTGTTTTTATGAATTGTGAGTTGTATAAAAGCTGATATTAATCTGATGCTGTTGACATATTGCTAAAATATAAATAAATATATGCATATATAAATATATGAATGTAGATTTTTCGAGTATTATTAGCACTTACTATTGTGCATCTTAGGTAGCATTGATGAAACCGAGGTTATCGGTTCATTCCCAACTGTTGTTTCCTGTTGGGGATATATATGTTTTACTTAATCACAAGAACAATATCAGTTACTGATAATTCGTTGTAACTTATCCAACTGCAATACAAAACTGTTCGCTCTGTCTATTGCATTCTTGCCAAGATGATTATTCTGATCTTCTGCCAAGACACCAAATATGCCAATAGGTCAAATCTCATTTCCTAGGATTTGTGAATATCCTGACAAAAGCATTTCTCTGAAATCGTGTGTTGTGTATCATGGTCAGTTGTGAACACCGGGTATAAACAGTATTTGCCGATGTAGGGTGAAGCTGGCTCAGAATAACTTGATGTTAACAAAATGTGCCTATGTAAGCTAGCTGAGAGCACCAACATGTAACCGGTCTTTGTCGATATTTGCGATGCCTAGCTGTGGACATCGGATGGAAGCTATATCGGCCGATGTATGGCACAGCTAGCTAAGATCAATCGGATGTTATCGATATTTGCCGATGAATGATATGGCGAACTGTGGACATTCGTGTGTGAACGGTATTTGAGGTAGACTAGCTACTTCAATGTTCGTTCGGAGCTGCATGCTGCTGCAAAGTTTTCCTCCAAAAATGTCAGTTTGGTAAATTCTTTGAAGGGCTATTCACACAATCGCATCTGCATTGCTTGATACTGAGAAACTGTAATAAAAAAATGTAATTGTGATTGTTTCTTGCGATACAAAATTTAAAGCAGTGTTTCACAATGTAACATACATTAATATAAAATTTGCAATTGCAGGCACTCCTCAAGTATTACTTAAAAATAAAAAAAGAGATAATTTACTGTGATTATTGTCAACATTTTCAAGTATACGGTACACTTTTGTCACATAAATAACTTTTTGACAATCGTTGCGATACTTACCTCGTCAAAATATCCATCAAAATGGTCCATCGCTTGATAGGGGGAACCAGCAATCGTCAATTTACAGTCACGCTTCCGAAGGGCACCTGTAATATTGAGGTGTATGTTAAGAATTCAGCAAAGAATCTCATAATTAACACCATAATACTGTTGGCATTGATGTGTAAATCCTTTTACTTTTTTCTTTAATCTTTTTCCATGAAAAATGATACACATATCACATTTCGTTCTTTTTTATTCTTCCAAAGTATAAAGGGAAACCGAAAAGTAGTTTATATAATTCGATTAATATGCTTACCTATCATTCCCGTTCTAGTGAAGACTGTTTTGTTGTTGACTAGTAACTTAAGGGTATTATCTTGTAGGTATATCACGACTTTGTACCAGCCATTCCTATCCTGGAATATAACATTGTTAGCATATTCATTAAACCGTCAAAATACCAAGTTATATATATATATGATTGAAAACAATCAAAGTTAGAAAAGAAAATAACGAAGCATAAAGATAACAGTCAGGGACAAAATATATATTCCATAGTGCTAATAAACAACGCTTAAGGACGATTTATATAATAAAGCACAGCGTCAATACAAAAAGATGATATATCTATTAAGTAACGTCAAAAACGTCGTAATAAATGTGGGGAATGTGTGTTAACGTAAAATAACATATCGTCAAAAACAACAAATTAAGCCACAACGTCAATTCACAAGGATAAAATACCATAGCTTCAATAAACATTGATCAGAAAAATCGTAGCTGCAAACAAGGATAGCTTCACAAACCATAATGTCAACACACTAGGACAATATATACAATAGCGTCAACACACTAAGACAATATATACCACAACTTCAATACACTAAGACAATATATACAATAGCGTCAATACACTAGGACAATATATACAATAGTGGCAACACACTAGGACAATATATACAAAAGTGGCAACACACTAGGACAATATATACCACAACTTCAATACACTAAGACAATATATACAATAGCGTCAATACACTAGGACAATATATACCACAACGTCATTACACTAGGACAATATATACAGTAGCGTCAACACACTAAGACAATATATACAGTAGCGTCAACACACTAAGACAATATATACCACAACTTCAATACACTAGGACAATATATACAGTAGCGTCAATACACTAGGACAATATATACCACAACGTCAATTCACTGGGACAATATATACCACAACGTCAATACACTAGGACAATATATACAATAGCGTCAATACACTAGGACAATATATAACACAACGTCAATTCACTGGGACAATATATACACAATAGCGTCAACACACTAGGTCAATGTATAACACAACGTCAATTCACTAGGATAATATATTCAATAGCGTCAACACACTAGGGTGATCCCAACGCAAACGAGACGAACTTAGGGGACTAACCTAAAATCTAAACATACGGCTGTAGTCTGCTTTCTTTTTACACAATTTTAACTTTTCGTTCCATGTGAAATTATTACACAATTATTTATTTTTCCTCTTAGCAGTGATTCCTTTCTCATGAAACTTGTTAATGCAGTACTCACTCTATTTGCTCTCAAATTTTTGATGACACGATTTCCAATTGTTTCAAATGAAATCCCGAATGTCTGATCAAAAGGCCTGAAGCGGATCTCCACTGACGGTCTTATCTTGTACCTCATAGACGTTGACGTAGACCAGCACCCATTGCTCATAAGGACCATGTGGCGTCTAGAGTTTATGCTGAATCTGTGTACCTTAAAATTGAATGCAAATCGCACAGTGTCAGTGAGATCGTTTGCATAGAACGACTCTACTTCGATTGGTGACCTGCGTATAAGGGCTGATCCACCCTTTGATCCTTTAATTCTGTTTGTAATCCGAATGCGAGCGTTCCTGGCTAGTGTCAAATGACCCCCGCTGTCGTCTTTGATACGTCTATCCATCGTAATGTTTGCAACAACAACACACTTGGATATCTCTGCAATGAAGAAAACAGACATTTGTTTATCTTGACTCTAGGGATAAGTATATATTAATGCATCAATATATATATTTATAACGACAACCATTTTGTTTAGGAAGGTTATTTTATTTCATATTGAAATTCCGAAACCGAATGGAAAGAACAACTTCTTAAATTTCTTTTTTTGTTGAATGCGTTTAATCCGTCGACTATTCACAATCATCGATATCTTTTCGATGGTACCAACAATGTTGTCTTTCGTGATATTAATTACCATGATGTCGTTGGGTGAATGGTATTGGTTGAAGATCTGGCTATATTAAAACAACATTGGGATATGACTGTATTGAAAATGTATCAAGTAGTTATCGAGTTGAAGTATGATTTTGAATATGTTAAGTGATTTGCCTACTTACTTTTCGGTACTGGGTCCGTTTTGGGAATTTGTATTGTGGTCTGGCTATCAATGCTTGGTCCGTAGTTGCATTTACACGTTTTTTCTGAGAAGAGCCCTCGGATAAACACACTGCAAGAGTAATCTATCCATTCTCTGTTGACAAGCCTTTGGTACATCCATGGCCGTTTTGAGTCGGGATGTTTGCGGTACTCCCCACACATGGGATCCTTCAGGGAAACTACCGTCGGCCAGTCACAAGCACAATTCGCTTGGTTCCACACTAACGTGGAGGCGCACGACTGGTACTCGCCTTCGAAGTCATTAGGTGTCCGTGCTATTTCAAACAGTCTTGGATTTGTTGGATGAGGCCTGTGCATGCAACCTGATTAATATAATGACAAGACATCAGATTATTTATCAATTTACATTATTTACTAATTTACAACAAATCGAAATAACAAGTACCGCTTCACAAATAATGAGCAATGAAACAGCATTGTAAGTATGATATATTTTGAAATAATTAGAATACTAATTTTGCACTCTTTTTTGCTTAAAATCTATTAATGCATGTATCAGATATAGAAAAATGTAAATGAAAAGTTAAAATTCAGCTGCAAATAAGCCCAGCGTTACCTGGATCAAAAGTCGATGTAGGCCGCGACGTCGACCTGGTGACACGAACAGTTGTGGATTTCTTTGTGGTTTCCGGTGCGTCCTGAGGAAGGGAGGGGGTTGTGGAGGTAGAAGTAGTAACAACAGGAATGGAATTCTGAGAGGCAGCACCAACAGCTCTTGGATGCCTAAATACGGAGGTAGATTTCATGGTGTGAGTGGCCGGGGCGCCTGATGTGAAGTCCACAGCCATGGTCAGCAGTAGCACTCCCATCCCGATCAACGTCAGTCGGTTAGCCATTATTTAGCGTCTGAAATTCAAATATGCAGGTAAGCATGAATGCATAAATTCGCTAGTGCATTTTAACACTCCATACCCCACGATACAATAATCATGCATGCATTCAAAAGTATAAATTAGCGACAAACCTCGTTTTTCCGCGGTGCACGCAGCAGATACGTAAATTAAATTGATGCACACAGCACTATGCACATTCCAGAGTCAAACACATGCACTGTAAGAAAATGTGTATCTACTCTGGATGAGGACATTTATGCTGACGCTTCAGTTCATCTGCTGCGTTGTGACCCATCGTATCACAATCACCTAAGCTATGTCGCAGCTGCCGGGAGATCATACTTATGGCTATGAATAATTCAAAGGATACATCTTCTTTTCTTTAGTTGGAAAGTTTAATCTCTTCTCATTGACAGTTTTGATTTAATTAAGTTTGAACCTTGGAGAACCCAATACCACCATTAACAAAAGTAAAAGTAGGATGAGCTTAGTACAACTACTCCATAAAAGGTCAAAGTGCACTTACCATATGCAAAAGTCCAGTGAAAATGTATCATAGCCGTAAATATAGGTTGTATTCGAGATTTAATCCTGAAATACCTTAGATTGTTTTACTGTTGGATATTCATAACAAATGCAAATTTTTGCCACGAGGCAACTCCAGTGCAATTCATTCTTGAAATTGATTTAAATTCTCACACATAGGTTAGGCCATGGAAATAAAACAATTTCATATTAGTGACATGTACATTACATGTATACAAGATATCGCTGCTTGTTGCAAACAAAAAGCGAAAATGCAAGTATGCAAAAAGCGTAGTCTCCGGAGAATATATAACATATATATGGATATTACAGCGCGTATGATTCACTTATTCCTTGTATTCCACTCTGACAATAGGTTTATGCAAGCATACTTTTAGAAAATGTCTGGTATATCCGCTTAGAAGTCTTAGCGGTAGGATGTTTAATTTACAGATCTACTAATGTGAAAATCCGTTAACGCAAACGTAAGATTTTTAACTTTAAATGATCAATTAAACATTCTACAATTTATTTTTTATTTTTTTTTCGTTAAAATCTTCTTTCTACCTTATATCAAGGCAAATGTCGCGGTTATAACCCAATTCAAAGAATAATATATATTTGACAAAAAATCGTTTCTAAAGGAACGTAACCAGTCGACTGATTTTTAAGTATACAAGATTCATATGGAGTGATGAGTATAATATATATATTATAATATTGAAAGTATAATTATTATCTATTTGATATATTAAGCACTATTACTGAAAGCTGACAATACTTATAAAACACGAGCGTTTGCTAGCCGATTATAAAGTAGCACTTCCACTATGAAAAGGCGAGACTTCCTTCCACTTCTCATTATATCATATATCAGCTGACCCGGTACGGTCAGGACGCCATATAAAAGCGTGCATAACACTCCAGAACGCGTTGATGTGTCATTTTATAGCTTAAGTCTTAAATTATCTTCTTATATATAATTACCTGTCTCCCGTGTTGGTGATAAATAACATTCGTAATTAACTCTTCTTTTGTTGGTAATAAAATCATTCTAGCCTTTCTTTACGTGATAGTTTGACTTTTATTGTGTTAACGGAAGGATAATTACCTTCTGTTTGTATGAAAACATTGAGGCATCTACTTGTATCTGATATACAAATATACATGATAATATGTTGTAAATATAAGGGTTATCATTTAGATAAAAGGTGTTTCTGTCACTGCAATTTTAGATGATAAATTGCAATTTTAATCCAGGAGGCACGTTAAGTTCGATAACAATTTTTGCAAATATAATTTTATAAATGGACGTAGACGGTAACGTCATTTCCTATCATTTTATGATAACAAGCTGTTTGTACTATAAAATCACGAACATCTCATGTGATCTATATCTGTGTGTTAGTTGGCAGGGAGACTTTGTTGCCAATGAATATGCTTGATAATATTAATTCAGACTTAAGTAAGCAATAATCAATAACTAATAATTAATAAGTTTGAAGAACAGTCGTTCAACATTGTCTACAGAATAGGTTCATATTGTATTAAAATCTGTACCTGTATTTATTATTCACATAATTAATGCTGCATCAAAGACATTTCACGATATATTTATATTTCAAATGTAAAGATATTTTGATTGAACCCATACGAATGCATTTACGGATTCTGTCCTGTAGCAACACCTTTAAGCTATTGCAATGGACAACTTTTACAAATATAGAATGATTTAAAAAAAATCACCTTCCTAATTAAATAACGTTCAATATTTCAAACTAATGTAAACTGGAGTACATCAAAAGAATAGACCGTCGCCGATATGAGGCGCCCCACGTTACAAACGTGATAAAGGTTATAATGGTACACTTAGCATGAAAGGCACCATAACATAATTCTAATATATGATCGTGAGCTTTAAGTAACGTGAAAATCGCTCAACTGCAATTGCATTAAATCTAACGTAGCGATGAAAACTATTTCTCCCTATTCACAAACGGTATTATTGCTAAAAATTAGTTTTTAAAACATTGATTAAATTTGAATATTATGATTAAATAATATGTTAAAATTGATAAGGAAAAAGTCATAATTCTCATTCATTCAAATTAATCTGATGTAGGAAACAATAATTTTTTAAATCAAAGTGAAATAGATGGTCTTACCTATGGGATATAATTCCATGAAATAATTCACTGTGATAATTCAATATTTCATTTTCATATATATCTATTGGGTCGACCTAGTGTTAATTAATCCACCCACGCATTCACGGAATGTTAAGGTATCGATATACGGCTATAAAGCAATGTCAGAACGTCAATCAGGTCGTGCGGGAATGTGCACGTACATCACTTAACGTCATCCTGCGCATACCGCGGCATATCAGGATAACATAGCTGGTAGTAGTTTAACTCATTCACCCCTACTTTTTTAATCTGGATTTGCCCAGTCTTTGATTTGGTAAGGTTCAAATGCGACTTCAGGGGTGAATGGTTTCATAAAGATATTTAATTTGAATATTATAAAATTCACATTTTACAGACATCTCTCATCACCACCAGTCTTAATTTATAATGATAAATCAATACATACAGATATTAAGTATTTATAGGTTTTTATATGATCCATCATCTTCTTACGGTTGGTTATATAAAACTGAAGGTTATGAGAGAATATCTCACTATTGTAAGGAAGTGAGAGGTTAGTTGACAGCATACTATGGTTTATTGGCCTTTTCGGCAGCCTCCCCCGTCTTTTTCGGCACGTACAGAATTTATATCGAGATATCCATCAATGTCCCTCCCACACGTTATTAATATAGATAACCAATCAAGATTAGGTTAAAACCTGTATACACAGTTTTAATGGCGTTAATTGCTTTTCATTTCAGGTTTGCAATGTAAACATTAAATTTATTTCCTTTTTATATAAGTCTATGGTGCATGAAATAATAATATTTACATCGAACTGTACGGATATAGTCTTTTTATAATTTTTAATAATTTTGTTTATTTAACAATGTCTCGCATACATAGTCCTATTCAGCGATAAATGCCAAATAAACCTAAGCATGTCTTCATACTACCCCACATACATGCAATGTACCCATACCATGATCTGAGTGATACAATAGTCTCACCACTTCGTTTGAATATTTCTTTAATTTCATAGTTCAGTTTAACCTCAGTGAACCCCAAACAGGACACTGCTGGGAAAACAGGCCAGGAAATTGACATGCAATTCAAAGAAGTACTTTAATGTATTCAATTCTCACTACATAATAATTTTATGTCAATTCAACTGCATTTCGGGTTGATTGGCTGTTGGCGTTATTTCAATTTTCATATTTGGATATCATTTTCAGAAATGTTTCTTTTTTTAACTGATTTTTAGAAGAAACATTACCAGAACCTCCTTTTTGAATCTAAAATATTTTGAGTATGTGTTTTAGTCTGCTTATATTGAGCGCTTATCCCACAATTGCAGCCAAAATACCAAAGTGTCCTTTTCAGGATACAGTTTCATCTGTTCAAGAGCCTACTTGACCTTAATAGTATTTCGCGATCTATTTATAGATCCAAGTGCCGGAAATATCAACTTGTAATAGAAACCTCAAAGTAGATGATGTCTATTTATGCAAAATTGGCAAACGTTTTTGGAATTCATACTATGGTATGAATGTATCAATATTTAACTGAAAGTGTCCCGTTTTGGGTACAGTGATATGTATGTATGAACAGTAATACACATACTGTATGTACAGTAATATGTATATGAACAGGTATTCACGCATTTAATACAAAGGTACACTACTGAGTATTGTATGCCGGTGAACTTGTAGAATGGTCAAGCAATTGACCTCTCACAATTGTCATTGACGCAAGCGTTGTGTAAACGCAAAAAGGCACTGTCGTAGAGTTAACCTACTTTTTACAATGTCGGCAACGATTTGGTTTGGTTTGTTTGTGTTTTACGTCCTATTAACAGCTTTGGTCATTTAAGGACGTGCCAGGTGGTGGTGTTGGTGGTGCCGGTACCTGGCGACTGCCCCACGTAGGCCTTGAACCCGCGCCCCAGTGGTGGAGGGCTAGTGGTAGCAGAATGTCAGACGCCTTAACCACTTGGCCACCGCGGCCCCTCGTTAACGATTGATACAACGATTAAACAGGAATAAACAGAAGTTAAGTATAAAACACAATTGTAGAGCATTAATAATTGTTAAACTATATGGAGTGCCGTTTATATAACTCTGATAGTTGGACCTTGATTCGATGTGACGATTCAACACCAACAGTTGTCAATCAAATATTTAAATCAGACATACCAGACATGGCGCGTGAAACAAATGTCATATCATTTCCGTTCCAAAACTATTAAGCAGAATTAAACTGTGAAGTGTGGCTTTTCAGGCCAATGTCAGGTCACTAGACCATATGGAAATTCGTTTGTATAATGCTAATGTCAAATGCCAGTTCCATTGAAAAATATTTTTGAATTTCAAATGATATGGTTTTTTAAATCACACTTGTGAGGCAGGACATAAGAAAGTATGAATGGATGTGGTTTTCCCAGACATGTATCTCACACGTGAAAGGACATGACATATCTGTTGACAATTCAAACTAATAAACGTCACTTGGCAGACCTCACATTCACATGACCCGCGGTTTATAAACACTCATCGTGTGTAAGGTAATCATTAAAAAGGGTATGCGTACTAAAAACAACAAATTGGTTTATCATTTATGCGGAAAGTTTGTGTTTTTCAAAAATAACCTAATGTTGGCAAAGAAGTTGAGCTCGTCGAAATAAAGATTTTTGAATTTAAAAAGCCCGTTGTCATTTAAGATGCATGTTATAATTTTATAGGAAAAAGATTAAAAATGCCTCTATATAATATATCCATATATTCAAAGAGATGTCTGATACCGAGCCCTATCAGTACTAGTGCAGACAACAAAGACACATTATCTTTTACTCAAATATGCACGTGTATGCAGTCAATTTTATTCACGGTTTTCACATTTTGCAAATAAGACATGATATTATTCGCGGGTGTTAACTTGTACGAATACCACAATTCATTTTGTTTTCATTCTAGAAATATAATCCATTGTAATAATTTTTACTTTGTTGTTCTTTCCATTCTTAATCTTTAAAAAAAATCACATCTCGCGATTTAAAGCAAACAAAGTGAATTTCCGCTTAAACAACAGTGTGTTCACAGCAAAAACAACGTTTTGGCGTACTGTCTCGTTAGAACCAGATCCTCGTGCCCCACTGACAACAGTCTGGTCTACTGTACCCTACAGCAAAGCTGGTCGACCTTTCCTCATCAGACAGATACGTCTTCCGAATTCACGGAAGTGAATGGGGACTGGTTTTGTACGGATATTGTGAACTATAGGGCAACAACTTATCACTGTTTAACCAGGCGTCCTGCACCAACGAGGCAGAGAGAGTGACCTTATTTACAGAGCCATCCATTTCTTTAACACCTGCGAGCTATATCAGCAGATGTGTGCCACAGGGTCATTGTATTGTGTTGTAACCTCACTTGTCAAACCATTACGTCACGATATGTTTCTTATATATAATACAATTTCGTACTTCGGATACAGATTTCTCGGGCAAGCAGGTGAATCTTAAGATATGTTTGCTCACATTGTCATACTGACTCTTCACCACAGCGATGTACTACATTTAGAACTAACAATGTGTATTTTGTTTTTGTAACATTCAGGAAAAAATTAATGGTTTCACTGGTGAGAATATCACAATTTCGGTATGTTCACTGCTTAATTATAATAAAAGAATACATACAACATTCATATTCACAATTACAACGTATGTGTTTTATCGACAATAACACAATTACTTTGAGCATTTATTCATCAAAAGATGCACTGATGGCAAATAACATTATGTAGCCAAGGCATTCTACAAGTGAACCTTAAATCCACACTGAGGACATAGAGTAATTTCAATGATCGTTGGTGACCGACATATATTCCATTACTCATTGACCAACAGGATTGGCTCTATCTAGAAAGCATTACGCTTTTGAAGAATCAAATCATTTGTTACATAAAAAATATATTATCAAACAAATGTGATATGCTACTGCAAAGCAAATATCACAACGTCAGCGTATATGTACAATACATTATGTATGGATATGGATAATATAAAATACGAAACACCTTGAACTGAAGGGAAAAAAATTTGGTTAAGTGAATTCACACCGTTAATATCAAAGCGAGTTATGAACAAAAGATCTGAATTCGGCAAGGTGGCAATTAAACCTGTGCAATGTGCCGAGTATTGTATATCAGTGACAAAATGACACTCCTTGCTATAAACCAATGCAAAATCGGCAACTCTTTGTCATCTCAAAAATACTGCAAAGCTTGACATACCATTTCTTTCTTGCAAGTTACAATTTTGATGATGCACATGAAATCCACAAAAGAAATATATTATTGTCAGTGATGGTATATCACGAAATATGTCATCATTCTGAATAAACGCTCGCGTTCATTTCTTCCTACTGACATATGACATAGTGGTTGAATATGGTCATTTACAGTTTCTAAGTCAGTGAATTTTAGATCGTTTAAGAACCGTTGGCACGTGATTATAAATACCACGAGCGTTTCATGAATGTTTAATTTCTTTGATCGATCAGATTTCTCAATACAGGAAATACCCACCAATGAAAACGCTTCAATACATTTCATTCTTATTTCCTTGAAATATGTACCTAAGTAACGCTAAGATTTCCGTTGAAGATGATAGATGTCTGAATGCCTTAACTGGATCGAACGTTCAATTTAACTAAAATGCAATCATCATTTCTGCTCATATTATTAAAAAAGAAAACAAAATAGCAACTACTACTATGTTCAGGGGGGATTCGTTCGATGTATTTCCTGAATCATTAGTTTATAGTGATTTATAGTGAGTAGGTCAATGACAATGGTTATATTTAATACAAAACTCGTTCTGGTTGCCTAGTGACTCAATTAATAATGGTGTAGCATCAATCTTCATCATGTCTACTGTGAAATACTACTTTCCTTTGTTATTTAACATAGCACGTCGAATCACGTATTTTCTAGGAGAATTATTAGGGAAGCTTAACAAGATAATTGCCTGTGAGTTTATATCGATCACGTTCATACGATAACGAGCTCCAGTGGCTATTTACTGTATAAGGAAATGTATGTCATATTGAGGAGCAGAGAAATTATCAACCAGAGAGTAAGATTGTAGTTTGCTTATTGCGAGGATCTAGA
Source organism: Chlamys rubida (assembly GCA_032359455.1). Lineage (NCBI taxonomy): Eukaryota > Metazoa > Mollusca > Bivalvia > Pectinida > Pectinidae > Chlamys > Chlamys rubida. The sequence continues at coordinate 2,585 of JAUMHH010147857.1, read as the reverse complement.
TTATATGTATCCATCCAACATGGATGACTGATTCTTTTTATCTGTCTGCCATTGCGATAAATCAACATTGAAATGCAGACTTTGAGTGTTTAGTCACACCATTGAAGATTTACAGCGCTTATAATTCTGTCGTCCAGTATCACTCCAGTCAAGTTGGGGAGCGATTGCGCTTGTTAAACACAAAAAGATGTGTGATGGATATTGACCAATAAAAATCGACTTTACGACATTAGAGCACGACATTGTTGTATGATGGCCGTGTATTACTGTTTTATAATGGCTTTTTGCAATATGAATTTGGGTTGTTTTTACATTGAGTTTTTTTTATTATCAGTTTTCAGTTGAATACCATATTCACGGTACAGGAAGAAAAATGAAATAAATAGAAGGTGGACCATAATTATATAAATTCAACATGAAACCAATGTATTCATCTATTTATGAAATATATTTGGCAATGTTAGAACAATCAATTACAGTGTATATGTATTTTTTGGAAATTGCAAAATGTAAACAATTTAAAAATCTACATGAAATTTTTGATATAAACTTAGTTAAATTATTTCCATCAACTTCAGCGCACATGAACTTTTTTAAATTGAAAATTATTGGTAAATACTTGGCATGTGAACTCCGATAAAACGTAGTTCCATCACATGTACGTTGTACACGTTTTAAGTCAAAATTGTCAAGTTGCAACGGGTTCTTTTTATCCAATTAAAAAATTGTCTTGGTTTGTTGATCATTTTGAATCCCCGGACATATTTTTTTCATTTTTTGGATAATTATGAATCGCGATGTAACTAAAACCTTTAAAAAATGTTTTACAATAAATAAGTTTATATTTTGGGGTGAAATGTGATGTCTTCAACGCCTCCTCCCGTCTCGATAGTCACAAGATTTTTTATATAGAATTCTAAAGGAAGAATCACTACTTTCGACTTGATATGAAATGAAGGCATTCAGTAATGTTATAACGTTCAACGTAAAATTTCTAATTATACATTTACAAGGTCTACCACATAAATGGACAATAAAATATGAATAATATTTGTACTGTATAATTTATAGGCGTAACAATATAGAATCAATAGAGCATCTAATGGCTTCGTCGCATTAATATTTACAAGGTGTCACATCAAAATGTAAGGAATCTGCAATATTGACGGACAATAATTACTGAGCTCTTACCTTCAGCAATCAAAACAAGTCAACGTTGGATGCATCAACTCCCAGCCATCAGCTCAGCTGATTATACAAGTTGTCAATGGCAGACTTCTCAAACCTGACATAACCTCACTATGTCTTAGCGTTTGCATCACTTTTGATTGAGACTTGATTTCAGATTAAAGCCTCTAATGCAGGAGCCGTATAATTTACTGCCTTCAGTTGGCCTACTTTTTTTGAAATGCCGTTGGCAAGCAATAAATTGTTCCTACTGACCCATATACGCTATCGCCTGTAACTTATGTAATACTTAGTGTTAAGTTGACGGTTTAACCAACTTAAGGCACGTTTATTCTAATATATATACTTGATAAACCCGTTTCAAATTGAACTACTTTTAATAGTTCAGTTTTATTATATAAACACGCAATTATTTATTTAAATGAGCATGCTTTTTCTGCATCAATGTCATGCATGGTTTTTCCACAGAATGTAATTTGCCTAATCTGTATAAGTATATAATATCTATAATATCTAGTTTGAATCATGTCTAACTCGCCCTTGAAATAAGCTGGAAACCTGCATAAACAAAGACGTTCACATGCTTTGTATAATAATTACATTCAAATTTGCGTCCATAACTTTTTCTGTGCTAATTGGAGATGTCAATATCGATGTTTTTGGTTTAAGCAGTTTAACAGTAAAGATGTCCATGGAAGTTGTCCAAAAAATGCTTGTTAGTTATCAAGTTAGTTTACCTAACTCGAGTTTCTTTATACAATTAGAAAATTAACTACAAAATAAAAAATGCGAATTGGATACACACAGCCATTACGATTTCCTATGTCATTTTTTCCTCTAGATTTCATATCATATCTTAAAACAAACAATAGATTTACATAATTCGGATTTCCGTTTGAAAAAGCAATTGCAGTGTTTGAATCCTGACGCCAAAATCAAAGATGAGGCGCAAAGCATTATCATATGTCGTCGTAATTATAAAATTGTCCATTAAAATTACTCATGAGTGTAACATGAAATGTTTATGAACTCCTTGAAAGTTTATCAAATGCGTCAGGAGTAGACAAACATAAAGTAGTGATGGAAGAAATATAAATTAATATATATTAATTACTTAACGTTTATAGTTATAACATACCTTAACTTACATCTCTTACATATAAAATACGTTATGTTATATTAGCACTATTCATATGGTATTTTGTGTTTCTCTGACCTATACAGACATACCACCGGTATTTATGAAATGGTATCATTCAGTGTTAAAGAAGGTAGTTCTGTATATCTTGTAAATGATGCGTATTGTATTACGTGTACCTGATATATTCCGTCTTTGCGTATTGCAGAGTTATCTTCTCTTGTGAACAGGTATTGATTGTTACGTCATTGGTTTGTGT
>JAUMHH010147846.1:0-20144 GCA_032359455.1 Chlamys rubida | reverse complement strand
AAATGGAGGTGAAATCGTTACAATATAGAATATTAACAGTGGTCTCTAAACACAGGTGGCCTTCTAAATGGAGGTGATCACATAATTAGCATTAACGGTAAAACTATAGCTATATTACACTGTTAAATGTGCCATGCAGTGTTTGATAAAACATTAAAAGAACTCTGTTGGCCATTTGATGCAATCCTCCCCCAGTAATGGTGTTCTGATAGGTGATTTGGTGGACAAGCTGTTATACAGTGCTGTCTCCTTGTTCGTAGTTCGTAGTTCGTGTGGCAGGCCATTATTTCCAGGAACACAATTACGTGTAAAGTAGATATGTTTCCTTAGGGAAGGGATCTTGTAATTTGTTTCAGAAATGACTTCCTCTTTCATTCTGGTCAGTTTCAGAATTGTTAGGTTGACTATATAGATCTGTGATCTATCAAAGACTAATTGCTACATTGACCTTTCCAGATAAGATTGGGACAAATTTTGTTGTTAGCTTGTCCTTTTAAAATCTGTCAAAATATTGCTAGATACTAAATTGACTTTTTCATATCAGTCTTGTGAGGTTGATTTTTTCTTTAAAGATTTATTATTGCTTTATTGACCTTGTCTGAGACCTGTCAAAGACTTGTTGTTCTGTTAAGATGTCCAAGCGTATTAAGGACTTGCTAGTTTGGCATTGCCAGACTTTTAAAGACTTGCTAGATTGACCTTGCCAGACTATTGGAAGTCTTTCTAGGTTGACCAGGCCAGACCTGTACAGTTACCTCATTCACCCCTGAAGACACATTTGGATTCTTCCAACTCAAAGGTTGGAATTGTTCATTATGAAATCTCAGGGGTGAATGAGTTAATTGATCAGAAACGGTGAGAACTGGTGCTTCATAATAGTAACATGAGGTCAAATATTTTGGAAGAATGAGGGTGGACAATTTTTAGAATATTTGTGATATTGATAAAACTGTAAAATTGCTTGTTGTGTCGCCTTCGACGGATGTCGGAAAAGACACATAGGCGCTGCTTTTCCGACGGCGGCGTCGTCAACAATGTTAAGGTTTTGATAAACATGTAGTGTTATTCTGTAATCACATATTGTGGTGTTTTTTGGTCATTTTAGGTGGTCACATGAAAGATTATTTTTTTATTCACTAATGGTGTTTTTTCTTCATTTTAGGTGGTCACATGTAAGACTGACTCACGTGATCTGTCGCTGGCAGTGTTTGCCTCACAGCAGACGGCGGAGGGTGTTAAATTGACCAATCTTACTACAAACATTCTCAAACTCAAGGGAACAGTAAGTACTATATCCTCCAATCTACAAGTCCTACTACTCCCTGTCACCAAACATTACACCCCTTACTTACCCTAAACACCCTTAACTACTTCCTCAGAAATAGGGATCAGTGTGTACTATGTACACCCTCCAACCTAAAACACCACTACTCCCAGCCTCTAAACATAACACCCCTTACTTACCCTAAACACCCTTAACTACTTCCTCAGAAATAGGGATCAGTGTGTACTAACACCCTCCAACCTAAAACACCTTGAATCTCCAAACTTACCCTAAACGTCCTAAACTCCTCCCATCCCCTACAGAACAGTGATACTCCACCTTCCAACCTAAACCTTTCCTACGTCGGCCCCCCTACGTCCTGCCTCCATAATGCTTCTCACCTCAATACCCTTCTCAACGATTACCTTTTACTCAAATCAGATGAGAAGGGCCTATTTCAGTTGGATTTCTCTAAAACATTTGTCTGAATAGTTAAAAAAAATTGTGTATTTTGCTTTGTTCCTTTACTCAGTATATAATTATACCCTAAAATCTTGATAAAAAGCCTGATTCGAAAATAGGCATGGGATTCCTTACAGTCAAATATATCTTGAAAGTAATAAGCCAGCTTCGAAAATAAGCAGGCCTTAAAATACATCTTTGATTCCTTGCAGTCAATTTTCTTTCAAAATTAAGCCGTCTATGTACATGAATGTGTCAATATTGGCACATATTACCTGTTACAGTACATTTCACTTAATATCACGTCACTTTATGTCACTTTTCGGTTATTATCATGGTTTCTTGGTGGACTATTTTCCCTGCTATACAGTATGTATCTATGAAGTTCAATTCTGTTATAGTCACTTGTTTTGATGTGGATTGCGCTTAATATCACTTTATATTGTCCACTGTCACAAAAAGTCATAGATATAAATGATGGTAAAAATCCAGGATGTAACAATTGAAGTCACATTCCAGTTAATATCATGTTTTTCTCTGACAAATGAGAAGTGATATTAACCCTTTCACCCCTATGCAACTTTAGTAGACTCTACCATGCATTGATCTGGATGAGTCCATTATGGCCTACAGTGGTGAAAGGGTTAAGCTAAATCAACTGTACATTCAGGAACAAAATGTCAATCTGGATAGAGAGCGTCATGTTGTAGGTTCACTAATGAATGTAAACTAAATATAACCATTTGTCCAGGTGATTAATTAATTTGGGAAAACAGATCACACTTAGCCAGATCTGCAGTAGGCCTACAGTGTACAGTTGCCTAAGCGTAGTTAAGCGTTGACACTTTTGTGTACGAAGAGATCTGTTGACACCTAGCTTGGGCAGTGCTCGTGGTCAAACGATGTTGTGTTTACAATAGCACGTTTCACTTCAGAAAATCTTTGATCCTATTTATGGATGAATATTATCTTTTTTTCTGAAATAAGCCATATTCTTCATCGTCTCTCAAATGTTTGCAAATCCAGCAATGTGTGCACTTAAGGACGGTAATTCATACAACTATACAGATGAGGACATTTAACAGCTTACGATAAACCTTCGGTCAGTTCGAACAAAATAAAAAAAATATTGTCAATCCTGTTTTAATTACACAAAGTTATAGCTGCTAAAATAAAGAGTAGTTCGAACTATCCAAGTCAACATCGGCAAAAATCATGGCAAAAAGTCATTGATACGGAACAACGATGGCCTTATTGCGATACATATTTGCATATCTGGAGATGAATAATGGTATATATATATATATTTCTTATATTTACTTACATATTGATAATCAATTATTAAGTTCAATTGCAAAGCAGACACAAGTATGTAAGGCCGCAATGCAGTTGATGTTTTCTCGAATAATGACGAAAGTTCAGTTGTACTGATCAGAATGCGGAGGGTGGATTAAAACTGCAATTACGGATTAATAGTTCGATCGACCACCTGGTCAGATTTTTTTTTTTTGGCACATGTATCAATTAAGTTATAAATCAGTGATCGGTGGCCAGGTCGCGATTATATAATCAAATTGTATTCACAGTAATATCATGACAATACACACGTCTGTCAGCGATGTGACGGTAACATTCCGCGCTCCGGCCATATCCGTGTACTGTTAGGATATTATACATGGTCGGGGCCTAAAGATGTTTGACTAGCACGTGCACATGTTTACAAGAAAGAAATTCAATTATCGGTGACATATGAGTTATTTATGTACAAACTGTCCGACATTGATGAAAACAATGGTCGCACATGTAACTTCCCGTTATTCAGTAGTTAAAGGCTGTCGATGCGCGACATATGAGTTATTTATGTACAAACTGTCCGACATTGATGACAACAATGGTCGCACATGTAACTTCCCGTTATTCAGTAGTTAAACGCTGTCGATGTGCAAATAGATCAAGTTTAAGAGAGTTTTGCGAGGCTATTATTGCATCGCCGATAGCAAACCTTGATCAATAATTACGTAAGTTCAGTACTCAAGTTGTGTGTTCGAACAATCCAAAACGTGTGTAAGCAGGTTACGGACTATCACTAGACAGAAAATTATTATTTTTATTGTTCAAAAAGTGTGTTCGAACTATCCGCCTATTCGATCTGACCAGAGGTTTACCGTAATTGGAGTGACAAAATAAATAAACACTTGTGATGTCTTTTATAAATTAAAGAAACTGGCTTTGAAATTGGATGGCCTTGAAAATAATATATACACACCTTACAGTCTAAATGGCTAAAAAATAAGACAGCTTTGAAAGTACGCCAGCTTCGAAAAAAATCTTGGGATTCCGTACTAAAAACGTAAATAAGCCGTGGCTTACATTTATTGTGATTAACATTTACTTGACCTTTCACCCCTTCTTGATCTTCACTTGACCTTTGACGCTCTCACTGATCTAAACTTGACCTTTCACCCTTCCTTTACCTTTATTTGACCTTGAATCCTCCTTGGCCATTGCATGCAAAGGTACGTTATCCTCTATTAATGATATTGTGTTTTGTTTGTAGGTGAAAATGAAGTGTTTTCGGGAGGGAAATGACATGATGGTTAACGTCAGTTTTGAAGGTCGCCCTGATGTCAAGGTCGTTGGCAAGCCTGTCAATCCATATCAGGTAAGCCAATACCAATACATTGGAACTTCAATAACTCAGGATCAATTTGTCCAAAAAGCTTTGTATCCACATACCATTCCTGGGAATGAAATTTGTCTTTACTGTAGAATTCAAGTTTGGTTTATTTCTTTGGAAACAGAAACATACGTATGAAATAGTTCCACTTTAGATTATTGGTAAACAATCCAGCCATGTTTTTGTCTGACTAACCATATTTACAGGTTTGTCGTTGTGGGACTTGTCATTTGACCTGTACTTAGACATATAGTGGCCTGTTTAATAAGTGAGATTTAACACCTGTTGGTGAACACCTGTGATTGAACACCTGTGGTTGAACACCTGTGGTTGAACTAGTGAGATTGAACACCTGTGATTGAACACTTGTGTTTGAACACCTGTGGTTGAACTAGTGAGATTGAACACCTGTGGTTGAACAAGTGAGATTGAACATCTGTGATTGAACACTTGTGTTTGAACACCTGTGGTTGAACAAGTGAGATTGAACATCTGTGATTGAACACTTGTGTTTGAACACCTGTGGTTAAAACTTGGCTGCCTTTCCATCTCATGGATGTTTATGCTGTAACTGAATTCTACTCCACCAACATTTTCAGTAAAACAAACCTGCGGTTTTTTTTTGCCCCTCCTTTTTACAAAAAAAAATGTACTTTTAGGTGTGTTTCCTTTGTGATAAAAAAATAAAAAAAATATTGCTATTTTACAATTATTTCACATTCTCTTATTTAATCCAAAGAAAATTCATACACGTGTGAAAATTCATTTGCTAAAATGATGGCCCAAATCATGACCAAAACGTTCGAACAATAGTACCTAATGGTACCTGAGTTTCAAAATTACACGGCCTTCTCTATATCTGGTCTGTCAGTCTTCTCTAGATCTGGTCTGTCAGTCTTCTATGGATCTGGTCTGTCAGTCTTCTCTAGATCTGGTCCGTCTGTCCCAAATCACTGCAGACAGTAAAACTGTGAGTGAGCCTGCTCCTGAGTTTAGTGGCAGATTGCACTGACCATTCAACTCATCCACCCCCATAGTCACATTTGAACCTTTCCAAATCCATGACTGGGCAAGTCCAGTTTCGAAAAGTAGGGGTGGATGAGTTGACGCCACTGTACCTCCACCATATCTTGGGTTATAAATGGAACAGAGGCCATTATTGTCTGCAATGCTTCTACAAGTGGTCAAATCGGGGACCTTTGGCTTACTAGTCTGACATTCTACTGATTACGCTAAAAAGAAATTCTCCCAGTCCAGTCGGTACGACGCAGACACGGAAAGTATTTTACCATGGTGACATGAACAAAAAGTAACAAATGTTATAAACCTTCGGCCTTTAACCCTTTTACCACTGTAGACCATAATGGACTCATCCAGATAAACGTCTGGTAGAGTCTATTGAAGTTACCTAGGGGTGAAAGGGTTAATTCTCCCTGGCCCAGTCAGTAGGACACAGACACGGAAAGTGTTTTACCACGGTGACATGAACAAAAAATAACAAACATCATAAACCTTTGGGCTTTTAGACATTAGTTTCAGCCATTGATCATATCACTGGTATACAGATGTACAGAAAGCAGACTACACATGTATTGATGCTATCCTACAGTCTACAGTGTTACAGTGATATATCCCTCACACAGATAGAGATGACACTACATGTTACTTAGATATAGGGTTACAAAGATACAAAGCATCCAACATAATCTGTAGAGCCTCTGCAGTTCTTTTTTAAAAATTCTGTATGTATACACGTTTTAATCATCTACATTGCTTTTTTTTCCATTTTACACATCCTTGCATTAGTGCTGGTGATGTCTGTTTCTGGTATCTTTCCCTGGAACTGTAATCATTTCCATCATCCAAGCCGTTTTTACCTCTTAACCTAGCTTTCACCCCTATGTAACTTTAGTGGACTCTACCATGCATTGATATGGATGAGTCCATTGTGGCCTACAGTGGTGAAAGGGTTAAAACAGCCTTTCTACTACCATATTTTACCTATAAATATATATCTATATATAAGACCATGCTCACTGATAAGCCCCCTTGTTTAGTCAGATTTAACTGATCAGGGTAAAGAGAATGAATAACCAAGTGAGTGCTCACTTATAATATATTTGGGTTAAAATGGATAAGTTTACTATCAATCGCACACATGTTTTCATGTTAATTTTGCGAGTATATACGTCAATTTTTAAGTGTCCCTTGAATATACTTTAATCTAGAGTATTTAACAAGATATCAATATTTGCTATAATTTCATTAATAAAGATCCCAACAAATAAATGTGTCAAAGAATAATCGAACAAATTGAACTTACAAATTAGATATGTATAATAATGGAAGAAATATACACATGGTGCAATAAATGTTTTATTTATTTGGCTTCCAGCATCAACTTAGTCCTTAAATGACCTTAGCTGTTAAGGAGGCTCCACACTTCAGCAATTAACCAGCACAATTCGTTGAAACTTTTATATAATGGTTATTCAACTATGAAGAGTTGTTTTTTATGAAAATCTAAGCATTCCGATAGTTTGAGGACTTTTTTGGAAAAAATACCAAAAAGTTGAGTTTTCCTCAATTTTATTAGTTTCCGTTATTTTGGTGTGTGGCATTGTTCGGAACAATAACAACAATAAAAAACGGAAAAAAGCATTGCTAATTAACCATACAAATAATTTATTAATCGCAAAATATATAAAACACGCTACACAAAGTGTTTTTTATTGAAATTGTGTGGATTAAACTGATTATCTACAAGCTAAAAACAAACAGGACACAAAGATTTATACATGTAGAGTGAGAAATTGAACAAAATATACACAATGGCTTTTTAATTGATTTATTTTTCATTTTACAATCCTTTTGATCCTTGTGAGAGTTGTCTTCCTTGAAAAAAATTAAGTCCGAGCTGTACTTTTTCCAGAAGTACGTCACGAAAATGGACACTGATGACGATGTGTTGAGCCACCTTAATAGGATGTTCAACAAAATTAAATCAAATCAACTTAGTGAATTTTCAAAAAGATGGTTTCTTGCTTTGTTTGTATTTCTAGTGATTATTTAGGTATGATACTTCTGATGTCTTGAACATACCAATTTAATCATGACAGGTGTATAGTCTACCCAGTTATTAAAAGGGATACCAGCATCTTGTTTGTAAGTACATCACGTTAATAACTGGCATTCTTTGAAGCAGCCGTAGTGTACTTTTCATTATTTGATATCATGGAATCAAGAATGTTTTGGCTCTAGGAAGTAAAGTGAAACGGGGAGGAGGAAGAGAACGGGGGAGAATCCTCACTGCCAATTATGTGTCTGTTTTGTTAAAAGAAACTGACACCGAGGAATGCGTACCAGGAACAGATGCTTTATTTGCCAGAATATTTATGTAACGTTGAAAAAGATATAAAAATACACGTGTGATTTCTCCAAGGTGAACCTGCACAACTGTTTGTTAGTTAGCCGTGAGAATCATGTCTGCTATAGTTAGCCAGAGAAATCTTGTAAACTAAAACTTACATACTTACTATCACTGTTTTCTGGAGAGATTTTGGCCTTATACTAGGGGTTTGGTGATATAATGAGGGAGCAATAAAGAGGAATTGTAAAGAAAAATAGGAAACAGGAATCTTAAAGTATATTGTTGTTAACTCATTCACCCCTGAAATTTCATAATGAACTATTCCAACCTTTGAACTGGAAGAGGCCAAATGTGTCTCCAGGGGTGAATGAGTTGAGCAAAAAACGTTAAAGAGGATAAGTTTGTATATAATTTACTGTGCACCTATTATTCACAGTGAACAAATATAACTTCTTTCAAGAAAAAATTACAAAATTAAAATATCAAATAAGCTGCTTTATTGAAAAACTAAAACATTATGTAATGAGAAAATGTTCTCTATTGTGACATTAAAGAATCAGCAAAAAATATTTACTTTATTAAAAATTACCAAAAACAGGAAAAGACTGTTCTGATTGAGGAATTATTTTAAGAAAATTGTGAAAGAATTTCATGCAGCTGAGTGAGAATATCAAGTGAGATGGATTCGGTTTTTTTCACCAGGGGAAATTTATACCCATACATGGTGAAGAATTTGCTTTAGATTGGTCCCTCATGAGCTAGGGTTACATTTTGAAGTGTTTGACAACATTTGGGGTACAATACTACTACTGTGTAGTGGTTTATTGAATATTTTACAGCAATATTTTCCACCAGAACCTGCATCCTTCAACATATCACTCAACAGATGTGGGAACCTTCAACTCAGTGCTTCGATTATCACACGTTAGTGTAAACCTCGATATGAAAGATGGCTAAATATTTCGACACAAATGTGAAGCATGCATATACACAGAAAAGGCAGGTGTATTCCCGACTATAACTACTCACTCGGAGGCAGTTTTTATCTTGTTTTCTTTAACACAAATCTAGACCAGATGGAATATTCCAAACCTTTACTGCCACGGCCAAGTGTTGCCAGGCACCTAAGCTAGCCAACATCAGCAAAAGGGGAGTTCTTCCGTCACTGAAATTCTGCTGTAGTATATTAGTAAAAATACAAACGTTGGGAGGATCCATAAATACTAGCCTACTTGTACGCATTGTTAACTTAACATATTATTACCGAGTTCCAAATTTATTTACAGTTTTAAAAAAAATGTCATATTTCTATATCAATTTCGTTACTATGACAGTTTTGAGACCCAATATTTACATTATTTTCTTTAAAATTAAATTTTTTAAGAATTAGAAGTATTTTCTTGAAAACAAAACCTGTCTTCAAGCTAACCATGCTGTTAAGAATTTGTCCATTGCTATAAATAGCCTGCCTGTTGTGTATAAAATTGGAGGAGGGATGATCCAGACTTATGGCTGCACATATGTCGGTAGCACATAACAACATGCTACGAGACAGGTGAAACAGAACTCCACGCTTCTCCATCCCTGTGAAGGTCGTTGGCTTTGTGAAGGTCGTACATATAAGGTAGTCCCGTAGCGAACACAAGCCTGTTGTAGTACATTACGATCGAAACATCTTAACACTGGACCAAGTTCACAAATTTATTCAGGATTTGTGTTTATTGGGTTTTAGCGGTTTTCATTGTTTGCTGTACCGTCGACACTAACTTTTGAAAAAGTGTTTTTTAAGAGGATCTGCATCACCAGCTGCAATAGAAACGCAATCTTCTCCAAAACTGGTTTCCTGTTTTCTTATAAAAACATAGTGTTTTTTACTTTCTCAACTTACAGCAGCCTCTTCCTATATCAATCTGAAAGTTATAGCTATGTATTTTGAAAATGGGAATATTTACCCCATTTTATTACTTATTTTGGGAAAGCATAGAACTTTTTGCTAGGGGAAGCACCTTGTATTTGGCCGTAAAACGTGGCAAAAAAACAACTGATATAATTATTTTATTACATTAATTCTGAGCATTTTCTAAAATCCTTAATACCCAAATGCATATCATTACATTTATCATATAATAAACTAAACATTGAGTATATGAGATTGTTTATAACCCATCAAAACACTCTGTTAATGTTACCTCTTTATATCAACCCTGTTTATAACCAATCAAAACACTCTGTTAATGTAACCTCTTTATATCAACCCTGTTTATAACCAATCAAAACACTCTGTAAATGTTACCTCTTTATATCAACCCTGTCTAAAGTGACCATACCTATGTAGCTTATGCCTGACTATAAAACAAAACACTTTATATAAAAAACAACTGTCCGTAAGTGCAACTTGATATACCCCCTTATCAAGGTCATACCCCCTTATCAAGGTCATACCCCCTTATCAAGGTCATACCCCCTTATCAAGGTCATACGTGTACATATCACTGTGTATTGCTATGTGATAGAGAAAGGAAAGTAAAAGTCAAATATCAATTTGTAAGGTTGACAGAGGCTGAAAGGTGAAGGTCAAATATCTATTTGTAAGAAAGAAAAAGGCAGAAAGGTGAAGATCAAATAGCAGTTTTTAATATAGATTGAGGCTGAAAGGTGAAGGTCAAATATCAATTTGTAAGGTTGAAAGAGGCAGAAGGTGAAGGTCAAATATCAGATTGTAAGAAAGAAAAAGGCAGAAAGGTGAAGGTCAAATATCTATTTGTAAGAAAGAAAAAGGCAGAAAGGTGAAGGTCAAATATCTATTTGTAAAAAAGAAAGAGGCAAAAAGGTGAAGGTCAAATATTGATTTGAAAGATTGATAGAGGCGGAAAAGGGAAGGTCTTATATCTATTTGTAAGATTGATTTCGACTGAAAGGTGAAGGTCAAATATCTATTTGTAAGAAACATAGAAGAAGAAAGGTGAAGGTCAAATATTTACATGTAAGATTTATAGAGACAGGAAGGTGAAGGTCAAATATTTACATGTAAGATTTATAGAGACAGGAAGGTGAAGGTCAAATGTCAGTTTGTAAGAAACATAGAAGAAAGGTGAAGGTCAAATATTTATTTGTTAGATTCATATAGAGGGAACAAAGTAAATGCTAGAAGCAGCAGGAATGTCAAGGTTAGAGGATTATATTGAAGAACAGATGCTTAAAGTTCAAGGTCAAAGAGCCACATTGAACGAGCAGGTGCCCTTTTGTGAGGTTACGCTATCGGCAGAGAAATCCTGGTCAGTGCATCTCAATGTAGAAGTGAGAAAAAAGATAAGTTTTATAAATAAAACTGTAGAATAAAATAACCACAGTCACATGAGCAAGAACGGGGGACCTTGGTATTAAATGTATGGAATTGGGTGACCAGGTAAACGTATTGTAAGGCTAGGGACATGTTCTATGTAAACATGTCAACATGCTATGTGTAAGATAATACATATGTTAAGGCCAGCATAGGCCAGCATTTCTTAACGCTGTTGATGTTGTTATGTAACCTTGGGGCTGTCAGAGGCAGTTTGTATGAATATGTCTGACAGCATGTATATATCGTAGGTGTTGGTAATGTACAAAATGGTGGTGATAGTGACTGAAAAATATAAATCACCTTCTGCACTGCAGTAAGTACTCCCTGTGCAAAACTTAATCAATGATATCAGGCGAAGTACCTGTGTATTATAAGGCAAAGGAGTTCTGGAGTTTTACAAGGAACTGGGAAAGACTAAAAGTGTTTGAAGGTCATCATAAAGGGCAAGAAGTAGGGAAGGTTTTTGAGTGTCTCTGATGTCTTGTAACTTGTGCTGTTTGTAAAATGGCAATAAAATGTTACACTGGAAACAGTAATTATGGTGTAGGGGTTATATTTTGTGTAGGTTTTATTTTCGCTATATTTATGTGCTGACAAAACTCTGTGAATTCTTGAATGAACACAGGCAGAATTATACACACAACCTCACTGTCATTACCACATTATACTGTATACTAGGAAACCTTCTCCCTATGCTGGTAAATTCCTTATTCGCCAAGTGCTAATTTTGCCCTTATAATCATTTGATTGCTAATTTTATTATGTGGTTTAATACTAATGTTAGTTTCTTATGATAAGTTTGCCTTCATAACCAAGGGCAAAAAGGGCGAAAGTTACACCACAGCCAAAATTTCCTGTACACAGTACCGTTTATAACAATTAACAGTTAAGCGCTTGCTCAGCAAAATTCAACCTCTGCAATTATGTTCCCGATTCAGAAATGCCAAATAATGACTCTGCGACAAGTTAAAAAGAAAATAGTGAGTGTGTTTCATGAATGTATCACTTGTTTAGCTGGTATATTCGTATATAGCAGGGTAGGTAGTTCACCGTGTTTCCAGGTAAAGCATAAGTTATATGGGTGTTTTGAAGTATTGGGTAATAAAGATGTGTTTCAAGTTATGGAAGGTCTTCAACTAAACCTAATTTATGTTACAACCATGAAGAAATAACTTTCACCAACTTAATTAATCACTCTTACTATAGCCTGGGTGGAATCATGCAGAGGGTCTTAATCTGGTAGGAAACCTGAGTACCTGTTGAAATCCCACTGGTAGGGCTGATGCCCCCACACTTTTCACATCTAACAGGGGAATCAAACCCTGTCTGTCATTATGAAAAGCTAATGCACTGATCCAATGTGCCCGCCGACCACCCGTTGTGAAGATGTTTCAAGGATAAGGGTGTTGAAATACTGTAGGGGACTGCTGGATCGCAGAATGTAAACAGTAGCTACATGCTGTCTTTGCTGCCTCCATCCTCATGCATTGCTGTGTATTACACCCCCATTATACATATGTAAGTTTATGTATATATATTGTCTACATTATACCTACTTGTCTACCAAAGCCCCCCTCAGTATATTAGCCCTGGAGTGTTACCTTGTCATCGTGATCTGGGAGGGCAAATATACAGAGATTTTCTCCATGTTTCCTTGGAAACATCAACAATAATTGTCTTTGATGTTGTGTTACCTTAACATGCAGACAGAAATCATGTACACAAGTTAAAAGATCCCCGTACATTACTACCTCTAATACCAGGCTTTATAATAATACCGTAGTTATCCTTAAAACAACGCTCAGCCCTATAATGCATACTTGCAAACTCTCCCTATTTAGGAAGGAGACTCCTGATTTTGGACCCTAAAATTGAGCATTTTCAACCTGTGAATTTGATAAACTATTCTTATTTTCTAATATCTGTTGGTTTCATCTGAAAGAGCAGCTCCAAAGATGACATTTAAAAGTGATATTTTTTTCGCTAGGGTGTATATATATATATATACACAATCATTGTATAGATGCTTTAAAGTCTTAGCACACGTAATCTCCCCCATGAAAATTTCAAAAAGTTGGCAAGTATGCCATAATGTTTAAGACATTTAAGGTAAGGACAAATTTATTGGAAGTCGAGTGGCACAGTCAATAGCGCACTTGTCTTTCACCAAGGCGACTTGGGTTCGATTCCCCAAACGGACGTGAAAAGGTATAGGGTCATGCATCTGCCTGACCACATCGGGTTTCGCCGGGTACTCTGGTTTCCTCCCACAGTAAGACTCTCCACCCACTAACATCCGAGCCAACAAGAGTGGTTAATAAATGTTTCATGATTGTTGTAAAATAAATAAAGTTTATATATAAAATTATATATATATAGTTTATTAACACTCAGCCACAGTTTTGAAATATGTGTTCAAGTTCTTTTTAATAAAAGTATATGCTATAAAAATCACTTTTTGAGTTGCAATACACAGAATTTTTGTTCAAAGTTTGTTTGAATTTTTAAAAATGGAGAATATGGAAAAACTGCAAAAGTCGAACTTAGGACATTTACACTGCCAAGCCTACACTTTACCAGTGTGGCCATCCAGGTATAACAATTCAAAGAACAGCACGAAAATAAAGAGCCCTACTTATTGGCCGCAAAGACTATGAAAATAAAAAAAAAAAATAAAAAAATAGAAATATGCATATAAACTTGGTAGATGCAGTACTAGTTAGTCTAATCCAGAAAAACTATTTTCATGCTTCGTCTGCTGTATGTTATCCAGAATCTTATAATTAGTACTCGATCTTCTTCGTGTTTAGAACTGATGCATTGGTATACCCTTTACTCTAATCCAGAAAATTTGATTTTCTTCGCTTCATCTTCAAAACATAAGGGAGATAATACTCCAAGTAAAAAAAACCTCTTGAGATTTAGAACTCTTCACAATTAAAACTCCAAACATGCAGTGGTACCCTTTATCTTAAGCCCTAAATTGCTTCTAACAACTCTGCTAGTCATGTTAATGCTATTGATCTGGTACTAGTTATTAAACATTCACCCCTGAAATTTTATAATGAACTATTCCAACTTTTGAATTGGAAGAGTTCAAATGTGTCTTCAGGGGTGAATGAGTTAAGAAAGATTTGATTGAAAATATTTGATATATGGGAGTACGTTAGAATGCATGCACAGTTGTATATATAAAGATGAGAAGAAAGGGATGAGGACTGTGAGTGTCTGCCAGTGATGTGGTATAAGGGGGATGTCGGCCTGATGTATATAAGATCTGCCAAAAGTCTGTCACCATTACATGCTAGTGTTTACACGATCATATGCTATTTATTATAATGGCCGATTATTTACAGGCACTGATAAAAGACATAACGATCGTTATGACAGGTCAGACAGATCATGGCCATCTTCAGGAGCCAATAAGTTCTGTTCAGGATGAAAGGTGTTACTTAAGATATATATACCTTATTTATCAAGCAATGAGCCCATGCCTGGTAATAAGCCCATGCCTGGTAATAAGCCCACCCTAAATGTATTAGTTCTTTAGAAATGCTTACAACTGCTATTTCATTGTCCTGCAATAAGCCCACCTCTATTTGATTTCGAGATTATGTGTTGTCCCTCATATTATGTGGGATTAAAAACAGAAAGATTTGGTTTGGTTTAGTATTGTTTAATGTCCTATCAACAGCTATGGTCATTTAAAGACGGCCTCCCCTTTGTGCAAGATGCATGCATGTAGTGTATGCGTGTGTGTTTTGGGATGCTGCAATATGTTCGTGTTTGTCTCCTTGTGATAGCGCGGAACTCAGATGCCAACTTTATAGTGCTACCTCACTGAAACATACTGCCGAAGACACCAAACAGAAAGAAACAAACACATCATATGTATGCAGAAAAACACATATACCGTATTTATCCTGAAATAAGCCCATGCCTGTATATAAGCCCTCCCAATTCAAATACGTACAATTCAGTAGAACTGCTAACAAACGCTACATCATTGTTCTGTACTAAGCCACCCCGTACTTTGTGTTAGAGTTCATGTTTTACCCCCCTTGTCTTATTGCACTTCATAGACGATAGGTCTATGTGATAATCTTTTCTTACAGAGCTACTGAAATTCTTATTGTCCATTCCTTAACTCATTCACCCCTGTAGTTTGATAATGGAATATCATATCGTTTGATGTGGATCAATCCAAATGTATTATTAGGTGTCATCTGTTAACCAAGAAAACTTCTGACATATTACATGCTTTATAACATGAAATTAATTTTTTTTTCTGTAAAAATATAGGGAGGAACATTATTTTACAAAACGATTATTCCTCTCACTGCAGCTATTGTTATCAAAGTTTTTTTACTTTGTCTTTTTGCCTTGAAATATAATGAGAATCAACAAAACCTAATTCCCATTGTTCCGTCTTTTCGCTCCCGAGAAGACACCAGGGATTAACAAAGATTAGCTTTCGTTCTTTTTTCTTTTTGCCCCAAAGGCTAAACAACGAGAATTATAAGTTACTGTAAATTACGTCTTTTCACTTGACAAAACAACAAAATTGCACAAGTCAGCCACCGTACCGTTCTAGTGTTTTTAATGGTGATTGCTTATGGGTCTACCATTAAGTTTGATAATTAACTGTCTCTGTAATTATCAACTATAGCTTAATAGTCTGAAACAAAAATATCCATCCCTAAGAACCAGTTAGCAATCATTGTGGATGGAATGGTTGGTAGAATTCCTTCTGTAACAAATCTGTTTATACACACACATAAGAATGTGGTGGCAGACATGTTAGTTTACTGTGTAGGGGTTTAACTCATTCACCCCTGAAATTTCATAATGAACTAATCCAACATTGGAATTGGAAGAGTTCAAATGTGCAAACAGTGTTCAGGGGTGAATGAGTTAATGTAACACTTATGTAATATTTCATCCCTAATGTCGTTTTCTCGGTAGGAGTTGTTGATGTGATATAACTACGTAGTTTGATTTAAGAGTCGTCCAGATGTATATTATCGTATGTTGACGTAAAGCATGTACAGAATATGGCACCACTGCTGTGTATGTTATAATAATCATCACTGACTAATATCAGGTGTATTTTATATTAACATCCTTCATAATATCTTCATAGTTTCCATGAGGTAGTATATATATTAAGTAAATAGTGCATGGTGTCTGTTACGATAGCAACTAGCTATAGGATGCCTGTTACTATAGAAATTATCGGGTTGTGTGTTTGAACATTTTTGTTTCAAGGTCGTTATTTAGCAGAATATTACCATGTATAAACACTTTGCAATTTCTGTAGACAATGCAGTACTTGCATATTTATCATCATGCTAGGGGGGGGGGGGGCGACTGGCATGGATGCCCTGGCAGAATGAGGGGTTCTCCTCTGTGTCTTCTGCTCAAGTTTCATTTGAGAAACCATAATTGATTTCCTGTCCTCATTGCCACTCTTATCTATATCTTTTCTTTTCTTACTTTCTTTCTTTCCACTTTCTTATGGGAAGTGTCTCTCTACACACCCTTTGTGACATTACCCTAGCTGTTGTCAGGATGTTAACCCTTTCAACCCTATGTAACTTTAGTAGACTCTGCCATGCATTGATCTGGATGAGTCCATTATGGTCTACAGTGGTGAAAGGGTTAAACCTTGATAAAAGCAAGAAAAATATTGTTCACTCCTTATCTTGTCACTATAAGCTTCAAAATAACCTGATTTTAGTCAAAACTAAACTTTGTTAAGGAGACTCGAGCACTTATATCATCTTGGTCACTAGTAATCTTAGTCACCATAACTAATCTTTAGGACACCTTCATTCTTAGTCACTATAGTAATCTATAGGTCACCACTTAACTTTCTCACTACTAATCTTGGTCTTTACAAAGCTTGTCCACTAAGTATTTTGGTCACCACTGATTTTGGTCACTACTAATCTTGGTCACTACTAATCTTGGTCACTTCTAATCTTAGTCACCACTTCTCTTGGTCAATACCAAGGCTGTTCACCAATAATCTTGGTCACCAATAATCATGGTCACTATTAAATTTAGTCACCACTAAACTTGATCAATATTTATCTTGGTCATCACTAATCTTGGTCACTACTCATTTTAGTCACCAATGATCTTGGCCACTAGTAGTCTTGGTCACCTGAATCATCTTGATCAATACGTACTAAATTAATGTTAGTCACAACTAATCTTAGTCACCACTAATCTTGGTCATCACTAATCTTGGTCACTTCTAAGCTTGGCCACTAGTAATCTTGGTCACCACTGATCTTTTGTCACCTCTAATCCTGGTCATATTAAATCTGCTAGCAACTAATTTGACACAAATTTTACACATTTGAACGACTATTGACATGGGAGTCAGTCATTTTGTACATAAAATCTCCATTAGTCCACCTGTGGCACCATCAAGCCAACGTAGGTGTCAGAGTATCACAGAGATGATGGCAGGGGTTCGGGATTAACAAGGCTCAGTTGTACATATGTCTAGCTGTATCAGAAATGTCAGTAAGTTTACGACACAGTAAGCCTCACAAATCGGATACGATTAGATTAGTTCACAACGGAAAGTCGGTCACAGTGATGGCAGCTTGTAGCTAGGAGAGCCGTTGAGCCGAATTTTGCTGTAACTCACAGCAGAACAAAAATCAATGGTTTCGCTGTCTGTGTTGCCAACAGTGCACGGGTACAACTCACCGAAATTCTTCCATCGTGATAACCTCATTCATTACTGTGTCGATCCTCCTAGTCGTAATCCAATCAATAATTCTGTCATCTCTATCCATTTAACGTGTCATATTTATTGTAATTTGTTTTGATGAAATCATGTTTTTTATTCCTTCTGTCTATCAAACTTTATGATTCAAACCGTCTCAATGATTCTGGATGTAAATCCGAAGAGACTAAAATGTGGCTGTCTTTGTCACTGAGATATGTGTAAAAAGACACAGGCCCCAGTTTTACATTAGATATTTTCCCTGTCAGTATCTCTTGTCAATTTTTCACTATTTGAAACAATGTGAAGAGTTTCAGCTATATTCTAGTAAACAGTATCCTATGAATTTAAGAACTTTTCATTAATACCAGAATAATGAAAAAACAAGAAATTGGAAGTATATGCTGTTAACATTAAGTCAACCATTTTCAACTGCTACATGATTTACGTGATTCATTTGATACATGAGAATGTAATTAATGCCCCTTCCAGATGAAAAAGAAACCCCTAGCTTGCCTAGATGTTGCCCCATAAATTGGGAGTATCCTTCTTAAATAAGGAGAGTTTGCAAGTATGATTTTACCCTGTGAAAGGAACATGCTGTTTGATATACAGTAATGGAAGAAAATATTTGCTTATTTTGCACACTCATGTACTTTTTGGGGTGATTTTTTTTTTTTTTTAAATATGAATGTTAAGCCTACTGTACTCAAGTTTATTTATCTGATTCAACTATAGTGTAATATGACTTTAACTTACAACTTTTTGTATTGGTAAAATAGATTACACAATTAGGAGTTATTATTCAAAATTTTAGCAGTCTATTGCGGCGAGTATATGTCAAAACGTTTCCAAAAATTTCTGAAAAATTTACGATAATTTGGTGGCGACCTGGGACTGGTTTTGGATTGTTCCTGTTTATAGTGTGTAACCCTTTTTTGACTTTTTCATTTTCTCCTAAAAAAGTTAGCAATATACGCGAATATTTATGGTATAACTACATTTTTATGCTAAGTGAGAAAACACACTTCAATCATTATAGGAAACAAAGTTCTGAATGAAAATACATGAATATTCATGAGAAAAATTGATATGTATAATTCCTACAAGTCTAGTCTAGAAACAACAGCTAAGGACATGAACTAATTAATTAGTATCACTATGGTAACAGTAGTTGTTACAGTTTAACCATTGCTTAAGCTTCCCCATGCCACAGCTGAAAAAATGCAATTAATGAATTAGAAACTTTTTATTGCATGACGCAGTAAAAAATATTTCTGAAAAGAAACCATGTCTTGCAGAATTTTTCAAAAGAAAAAATAAAAAGTAGTAAAAAAGAAAATTGGTATCAGTGTTCTCCGAAAGAAAAATGGAATGGAGCCAACCTGTGGTTCGAACCCTGGACCTCTGATCACCAATTACAGATATCTTGACCCTTTCACCACTGTGAACTTCAATGGACTCATCCAGATAAATGTATGGTAGAGTCTACTTAAGTAACCTAGGGGTGAAAGTGTTAAACCAACTAAGCTACATGTTCAACAGTACTATTTCCTGGGGCTGCGGTGGCCAAGTGGTTATGGCGTCTGACATTCTGCTACCACCAGCCCTCCACCACTGGGTCGCAGGTTCGAGGCCTATGAGGGGCAGTCGCTAGATACTGGCCGTAGGTGGGTGGTTTTTCCCCCGGGAACTCCGGCTTTTCTCAACAACCAAGACCTGGCACGTCCTTAAATGACCCTAGCTGTTAATAGGACATAAAACACCAAACCAAACGATTTCCTGGCTGGTTGAATCACCATAGTTATGTCCAAAGCAAAGTAAGGGGAGATAACTGTATGTAGGAAAAAAACTGCAGTGGAATTCTTAAATGTTTTGCCTGCAGTAGGACAGGGATCCTTCATAGATCAAAACATCGCAAATATTGATTAGCCATGGAATATATAACATTGTAAAATTCTACTTCACTCTTGTCAAAATAATTTTTTAAGAATCTCTCTTCTGCTGCTTTTTTCTCTGTGATCGATGTGTGAAGGATATCATTGGAAATAAGCAGTCAAACTTCCATAAATTATCTACAGAAACAGTGTTATATCACATAATGTACTGTGTTATCCAGTGAATATACCCATGTCATTTTTTTG
This sequence comes from Chlamys rubida, assembly GCA_032359455.1. Lineage (NCBI taxonomy): Eukaryota > Metazoa > Mollusca > Bivalvia > Pectinida > Pectinidae > Chlamys > Chlamys rubida. The sequence continues at coordinate 139 of JAUMHH010147846.1, read as the reverse complement.
CGTATTATCCCATGTAATATGACCTATCAGCCCTGTGATTGGTTGTAATTAAGTTTCAATTGTGATGTCATGCGCGCCTGGGACAGGTACATGACGTCACAGACTTACGCACTAGAGTCAAAATGGTGGCTTTTTACAT
>JAUMHH010147835.1:0-19546 GCA_032359455.1 Chlamys rubida | reverse complement strand
CCCCTATAGGGCAGCTATCTTCTAATGCTGTGTTTAGATTATATAAGCATGCAGGCCTGGCAGTGAACACAGGCCTTTTAGCTGATGTTCCCAGCACACAAACTGTCCTCCCTTTTCCCTATAGAAGTAATGGAAACTCTAGTTCAATGAAATCTCAGGGGAGGGGGTAGGGGGGTAGGGGGTAATGCAGTCATTTACAGCCATCGAATATAGCCTTCTGTTCATCAAACACTCTTTTCATGCTTTCTAGTCAGGGAAAATGTGTCCTTCAAACACTTTTTATATATCCATCAAATACGATTTTCCGTCTGCGAAATAACCTTCCATCTATCATATTGTCATATTCCTTCTTATAGAACTCTTGTCATCTGTTGTCTGCAAGGAAGATTTCTTACCATCAAACAATCCTTTAAAAGTTGTTTTCCCCAAAAAATATTCTCCTATGCGTAAAATATTTTACAACTCTTCAGATAATCTTTTATCCATCAAACAATCCTTCAAATTTTCTTTTTCCTTTTAATGTTCTCTTATATGTTGAATATTTTGCAATCTTTCAAAAAATGTTCTACCCATCAAATGATGAAATAACTCTGGATTATGAATTAGGAACAATAACCTTGATAAATCGTTGTGATCAGTTATTGCTCCAATTCATAACCCCTCAGATCCCCCCCACCCCCTCCCAACTTCCACATAAAGATACATATCAAAGTCTGTTTCTCTCTCCCCCATCATCTTTCATATGTCAGTTTATAGCACACAGGATGGTAGTACACACATTTTATTTCTCTCCCTCCTCATAATACTGGTAGTAAAATCAGATCCTGAAAGAAACTGCATTATTTTCTGTATAGAGCACTTGGCCTTCTTTTTTCTCGCCCACTTATCATTATGAGGCCCGGCTAGCCCCCCACGTTGGAATTACAGAGACAGACAATACTCAGTATTAGAATGTTAAGTTTCTATAATTACAAGTATGTAATACAGAAGAAGATCAAGCATGCCCCCAATCTTCTTGGTGCACGTGTGAGCACCAGGTATATACATATAACTAGTCACTCTCTTAAATCTCATATTTACATTGTTACAAACAAAATAAGGCCGACAAAAACTTGTCAAAGTTTCAATTAAACACAGCTTGTTGATTAACCATTTCACCCCTGTGTAACTTCAGTAGACTCTACCATACATTGATACGGATGAGTCCATTATGGTCTACAGTGGTGAAAGGGTTAAAATAAATGAAAAGTGATCTGCAATTGTCAGTTTTCAAAAGTGTTTGGAGTATAGTTCCTTTCCTACGATTCTTATTGAACAATACAAACCTAATCTCTTCCACAAGAGATGGGTATAATATGCCTCTATCACTTTGTGTAACTGGGTAGACAAGTACATTTTTAACACACCAAACGAGATGAACATCTTAAGGATTACACTTAACATATACTGTGAATGACCATTTTCATACACAAACATTTGATAAATGTGTTTATGTAAATAAGAAGTATTTTTTCGTGAAATGGTACAGAAAAATATGGAATCTTTTGAATAAAAACTCACCTGTCAGTTTTCGGCTTGTTTCTTTACACAGTCGACTCCAACAATAAATGCTAGTGTCTAATGCTCGCGGTGGAATTTGTGGGGAAATTAACTGACTGAGGTGAGCTCATACAACTTGCGTGTTGTCATCTTTCTATTGTTGTCGAGTCTATATTAGTACCTACAGTCAGTCGATCAGCGATTAAATGTTCCAGCACACGAGTTTAATTACATGTGAAGGATTCCGACAGACATACATAATGATTACCCGATCATTTTGTCTGCACATAACATATACCTTTCCCCTACCTGTGCTGGATTAGCCAGGTACGGTTACAGATAATGTAACTTAATTTGTCCATAAATGGCTGTTTTAAGTTGTTTTGAGTTTAACGGCTCGGACCAGTCTCGTCTGGCCGTGCTGTATGAGATCAATGGTATTGTGTACCGACCACTCTGTTGCTATCCCATCAATAGCATTCTACCTGTACGACCATTATCTGGACAAAAGCTTCACACAGACCCAAATAGCTGATCATTAAAAATGTATTCATAACCGAATTGGAACATTTTAAAACTGGTAAATTGCTCAATCGGGCAATTGTGAATGTCCCACCATTTGAACACCATTTCCTACGTAAACACTCCGGCACAATACAGGTTATGTGCGTCTTTCAGTACATTCAAAAGCTCCGTGTGGAATTACAGAAATTGTCCATTTGACAAATTACAAATCTGTGTTTAACATTGAAAATGTTCGTCGCTGATGTGTCGTTGAGAGAATGGAGAGATGATTTGATGGCAGCACGAACAATGTTATCTACCGGAACTGTTACCGTATATGTAAATTATCATTATTACATAAGGGTTTCACTGACACGGTAAAAAATAATAACTCCAGTGTTATAGCTAAGTGTTTTGAACCTAGGCCTAAAATCTGTAAACAAATCACTCAATCATATCACAGTATTTTTTTTATCGCACTTAGTACATTAAATAATCCATCATTTCATTGTGGTTCGAATTTTTCAGAAATTTTATGCCGAATTATAAAAATTACATTTCTCATTTAGTAACTTGTAGAATACCATTCCAGTATTTTCTAGTGAATTTAAGTTTGGCATTTAAATTTGCATTAGGCATTGATCGTGAATTTAAGAATCATGTGAACAAGCACGGGAAAGACATTTGAGGATGAAATGTAAATTTATGTTCTCGCGCACAAGTACACGAAGGTCAGGGAAATAAAGTTTGAACAAAATATGGGCAATATACAGTGTTCCTTCTATTTCATAACAAGTCATCACAACCGCCTGATACTTATACAGAGTAAAAACATGTTTCGTAGGTATGGGCTCTATCCCGTCTGTAAAACCGTTGCAGCAGATATGGATTCCGTACGGCTGGTTCTGTGAGGGAGAATCTGTTAAGCAGGTATACCTGGAGAATCCATTGTGAAACAGGATATCGCCATTGTACAGATAGATAATGGGGCACAAACGGCACCAATACAACTTCAAAAAGGATAACACATGTTTTTATCCAATAATACAATTTACAGCACAATCCATACATCTTTTATTTGTAGAGCTGTAGCAGAATCGGGTTTTAATACTTTTAACCATATCTACGAATTCTGTTTACAAGGAGATCAAATAAATAGTGTGACAAATTTCTATTTTTTATTGAAATGAAATATTCCTTTTTTTTTGAAAAACATTGGCCATTCCAAATATTAGAATATTTGCATGTTCCTGGAGTCTATTTGATTTGCCAGAAACACTGAGTAGCAGCCGACACATTACAGTAACAAAGGTCAAATGTAGAAGGTCATTTATTGGTCAGTTTTGACCAGCTGAACTGTATCATACATTGACCACCATGTGGTCTAAGCGAGGAGGTCAAACCTCTGCCAGCAGGTTTAATCCGTTGCACTACCCTAAACACTCATTCCGATTGCTTCTTTCCAGCTCGTAGCCATTTTTATCAACTTGCACACTAAGTTCGCTAAGAACTGATGGCATTGAGAAAACCAGCATGTAAGTGGTTGTACTTTTACATGCTGAGGATGAGGCAGACCTACCAACAAGACAGCAGTAATTTTCAAAAGTCAATAAAGACCGGGTGTATATACAGAGCACAAGCCTTAGGCGGCAGTCTCCGATAATTCTTCCTTTTCTCCGCATCTCTCCGGCATCTCTCCATATAAACCAGGAGAACGGCATGCACACTTAGTAACAGCTCAAATAAACATGTTAACATCCTGGTAAGGCCAATTTGTCTATAAGAGGAAGCACACGCCAGTTGTTTATACAAAAGAAGTCTATCCTCATTTTCTAACAGGGGAGATCACTCTTCCATGGATCATTTCCATGAAGTCTACCAATTCTAGGAACAGGAAGCCCTTTGTCGATTTCCAACCGATAAATCAGTTGAAAAGGAAATATTTTGAACTTCACAATCTCCAACCATGGCCTTGACCTTGGAATAAAAATCATGAAGAAGGCAGCTACACAGTAATGATGTTATTTATGACATACCGATATGTAAAATTTTCTTGAAATGTTTTCATGGGATTATTCTTAAATTAAACCAAAGACACTAAACTCATTCACCCCTGACATTTTATAATGAACTATTCCAACCTTTGAATTGGAAGGGTTCAAATGTATCTTCAGGGGTGAATGAGTTAAGGATGTATGCTAGCTTACAAATAGAATGAGAGTCTTGATATTTTGATATATACCCTCTGTATTGTAGTAAATTATATGAATTATACTCTGTATGGGAGATAACTCTAACAAAAAAAAAAAACAGGTAAAATGTGCAAGGTTGATAATTTGAATAATACAGACAAATATCATCCTGCCCCATTAGTTTCAACCAGAAAAGGATGAGTTAAGAAGGAAACATACAAGAAAAAAACATGTCATTCCCGCAAATTGTGGGCCCATGCATGTTTAGCATCAAATTCTGGAAAACTGGTTACTTTACATAATATAATTTACATTTTCTACTGATAAACATCCGTAACCATGACAATTGGATTTGTTTTAAGTTAGCAGATCTAAACAAAATATTGATCATTGAAGAAATTCAAATTTAAGCTTTTCATACCAATTTTTAAATTCGTAATTAAATTGAAGACACTGTTGCTGAAGCTGAACAGATGTTTGCAAATACTATTACAGAGTGATTTGAATTTAAAATTCGATGAAGAACATCAGCTTCATTCCAATACAGGGGAAGATCAATTCTTATAAAAACATGATACATCGGGTTTCAGCCATCTCCATCAAGTCATTCACGAAGCCTGTTACAGGCAGTAACTCCAATTTGAAAATTCCCATGCCTTAGATGGCATTTAACTGTTCCGAGTTTCTTGATTGCAGATAATATACATGGCAGTATTTAAATACTAAACATGTTTATTTTTACATTTCCATACAAAATATATTTATTTTTCATATTAGCATACCACAAATCTTATTTCCTAACACTCGGTAGTATTGAAATTTCTTAAAATTGATTCTTCGGTGCTAGAAAGCGAAACACCAAATTATCTCGGTCTGAACGGCATGATTTTCTCCCTTCCTCATCAACGTACACAGTATTTTTCTTTCCTCGTTACAGTAAATTATGTAGATGACTATTGATCACCCATGAAACCAAGCTTGTGTTCAAACCTTTTTATTAAATGAATAAATTTCCCTCTCTGCCAGTTTCGTAATTGTAATCAGGAATGCTATACACCCTCCAACAATGCATATTCTACCACAGATATTGTTAAACCCAGCGCCTAGTACCTGCAGACCCTATAACTTTCCTGTTTAACGAAACTGTTCCAATTAAGATAAAACATGGATGCTATAGGTTACAGTATCCCCTCCACTGAGCAGCATCCCACTTCCTTCTGGCTGGTGGAACAGCTTCTTGATAAAGCCAACAGCTCTTTATTTTAGGCACATAAAAAACTCGGCAATTAGATTTTGATAGCCATGCACATGCTGGCTTTGGTAATGGAGTGGAATTCACTTTTAACTGTAGACAATAGTGTTGCTATTGACGCAGACTAACCCACAACAAAATAAAACTGCACTATTACAAGAAAATAAACATGTATGTCTCCTGCATTTAAGAACAAGACCGTGACCTTAATTCACCTAAAATTTGACCTTGAACTTGAAATAAAAATCTTTATCATTATTCCTGTCTGGTGTGTAGTACACATGTTGTATGTTGCTAAAAACATTTCTTCATCGGTTCAAAATTTACAAAATGGACACAAATTAGACCGCACAAATATATAGCTATTCGACATACAAATATCCTTTACGTTTGACCTTGGTCTTAAGAGTGACAGTCAAGAAATTGTTACATATATGCTACACAATGTTAAGTGTTGATAACACCTTCAGCCATTTCGAGAACTTGTGGCCTGGGCACAAACTGATCCAATTTCAATAGACGGATGCTGGGAAGAACATTGCAAATACGGAAGTCCTCCTTGTTATACTGGTAGGGGTTAAATGAGGACCAGCCACGCTAACAACGATGAACTTGTTATGATCCGTTTACCCCAAGGAGCTGTCAGACCGTGGTCTGGAACACTTAAATATCACAACAGGCGAACCAGATAAGTACTAACCTGTGTCGGAAGTGATGTCTTGAAAAATTGGCAGGGCAGTTAGCAATATCATTCTGTCTCATCAAGTGGTCATTAGACTAAAAGTGACCACTAGGTTGACCTCAGGTAACCATGGCAATTTGATTATTAAAGAAAACAGAAGAAACTGATCAAGCCAAATTTACAGTTCGTAATTGTTGGTTTATAACAGACTATGGTATGGTCAAATGTCTCAAACCAAAACTTTGACCCTTTGATGTCAATGGCACTTCTCAAAACCAAAGTTTGATATTGAGGTCACGAACATGTGATCTTTAAACCAAAATGTGATCGTCATCAACATTTAAATCATAAATTTGTGACCTCATAACCAAAGTTTGAAATTCAAATCCGAAAACCAAACTGCTGATGGTCAAGATCATAGAGGGGGGTGTTCTCAAAACCAAACTGTGATGGCCATATCGGTATTCAGATCTGAAAGAGATGACTTCGTAATCTAACAAGAATAACTGAGATCAGAAAGGGGTGATCTCGAAACCAAACTGTTGGGGCTATTGTCAACACCAAAGAGATGCTGGACGGATAGTGTCGGAGACAATTAAAGTTATCATACAGAGGTATGTCTGTGTTCCCGCGCTACATGTGTATTTACAGGCCTGATAAAGCTACTGCATGGCATCGCATGCATTTTTTAGCATCCATACCTATTAACATACAAGTTTTGGAGCCGACTATAGCTAGTCGATACTCCGAACACGTAAATAGAGCTTACTCACGTAGGTTTCCCTAAACATAACCAGACCACAGAAAATAGAAGCATGCTTGCCACTCAAGTAAATAATTAATACATCTGAGAAAAATAGACCATTGTAACCGTGTGTATGTCATTACCCTGTATCAGTTTCATGGAGAAAAGACAAAAGAGGCAGCGGAGGAGTACGATCGTACATGTTTTACTAATGGCCGAGAGCTCAGTAGCTCTATAAGTCAGACATGAAGCATACTGACATTAACAGACAATACAAATTCAGCTATTTAAAAAAAAAAAAAAAAATCATTAACCTATACAAGGAGATCGGAAAATTCTGTGGATTTGGACATGTGCCACTCCTCTATCTTGTCCGCAACTTCACAGCCAAGTCCCGGTGCTCTGTTGGTGTCTTAGTGAAATAGGAAATAGCATGCTCAATAGACAACAGCACCAAGGTTAAAAGACCAATGCAGATCTCATTTAACGATTCTAAAATCACACAATTATCAACTGTTTTAGACTTCAGAAAGAATATAAAGGAATTTCAAAGTTCAGTTACTGGGTGTTTTTTTTTTGTCTTCACAACTTTGTCAGCAAATTTCTATAACGGTTTGGAAAAACTGATGTTACCACGATGAAGCTAGAAAACAGACCCTATCTGACAAAACGTCACATTTTTCCATGGATAGTTAATCTTAATTCTGACTAAATGATTCTATATAGTAAACAAAGAAAATGGAGCAAGCTGTCATGACTGATGAGCTCTTTGTAGCCTAATTTTGATGAAGGACTTTTTAAATGCCTCTCACTACACTAGTTCAGAGTGGAATGATCCATAACCTGCTTCCAGCTGAATGGTTACCAGCCCGTCCCCCTCTGGTACTTGTGACCACCCACAATAGACTCGACAGCCTCTCAACCACATGTCAAAGGGAGACAATCCAATAAAGATACAAACTGACCTGGATCGTAAAATGACCATAATTTTGTGACCCACGGCAATAAAACAAACATGATCCTCCCTTGCTTTTATCGGCATGTTTCGGCAAAGAATGTGTGTACCGACAATAAAAATTTAACTTATGTTCCAAAAATTGATGTTTCAATTTCACAGCTAGCTGCTTTTTCTTTGATCAATAGCATTTAAATACAACTGTTTTATTGACTGGTGAAATAAATAAATAAATAAATAAAAAAAATCGGCAAAAACATAATGAAAGTTAACACCTCGGTGATAGTTTAAAAGAGCACAAACAAAGAATGTGCATCGGTCTTCCTTTTACAATAAAATCACTAATTAAAACTCTTGTGGAAGATTGATTTTACTGTTCTTACTCGTAACGCACACAGCCTCACCTCCAGATCCGAGTCGGCCAACAAAACAGTAGGGGGAGACGTACAGCACTCCATCATTTTTGTGGGCAAAAATTACTTTTCATCGACCCAGATGCAACAGAAGCTGCAAGACGTAACAGAAGAATAACAAACGAGTACGGCGAACCAGCACAGCCATCATCACCACCAAGGACGGTAATGTTACGCTTGGTTTGACAAACTACAAAATGTTTCAATTATTTCTAGGAAGTACATACACGGCCCGACCACAATTTACGCGAAACGCAGGCCTGCCTTAAGCAGTCTGATAACAATATTATGACAGTCAATCACGACGGGTAAGCCACGACAATATACAGCGTATCATTACGACCTCGCGAAAGCCTCTCCTTCTCCAGTCAGTAGACTGGCCCGGATTTGACATTCGTATAAAAAGATTGTGTCCTTGATTCGGCAGCTTTATCAAAGCGAGGAAATAATTGTCTACACAGTGGTTCGGGACTTGTATGAAAAGCCCAATGACAAGCTGCGAACGGCACAAGTTGATGGCTACCTGGTACAAAGCAAATCTGATCGTATAAACCTAACGGGCAAATTATGGGATTCTGAGGGATATTTACTGTGTAGAGAATTACTTCAGCTGTAAACGGCATCAAGGACAAATGTCAAAATCCATGGTGCATTCCCTTTAAATTCAGTCATGCATCACTTTTATTATTTTCTAAAGATTATATTTTTTTTTTTAACTTTACCTTTTTTTCATGTACTTTTTTTTCAAATATCATCTCTTGAATTTTTTTTTTTTTTTTTTTTTAAATAATTTAGACTGCAACCTATTTTAATAGTTTACAAAAATGTTTTACTAAGAAAATCTACACAATAAAATTGTTAAATACAGTTACTCAAGCTCCGATGATTATAACCAGCCTCCAATATTAAACGAACCCCTATCTAGATTCCAAATTTTCAGCTTAGTACAACAAAATTGAAAATATTAATGATACCAAGATTGCATCACCATAATTGATAATTAGATTTTCTAGTGCGTGAATCAAGGTTTCTGTATCCGGGCCATTCTGTGAGGATCCCGCGGAGGCATCTGCCGAGTCCGTATACAGAGTCTGACCTACACACACTCCCGAAAATTTTTAAAGGAATATGACTGTAACATCTAAAAAGATAAAACAGCACATGCCCCTGATAAAAGTTTAAATTTAATTATATTTCACTTAAATCAAATTGGCAGTCTGATGCAGGAACTCCTGACAGAACCTCTAACTCGAAATATATTTCGACACCGACAAACCTTGAAATGTGCATCACCTTCTTAAAAATGATATGATGCTTGTTGAAAGATTTTTTTGTATAGCTGTTGAGGTGTACATTTCAGAATACTATTTATTTTTTCATACACCCGTCAGCTTTAGAGCCATTCTGAATAAATCCGAAACACAGATTTTTGTCGGAATACCAGAAAATGCTACCGATTGCCACCTTATTTTTGTAATCGAGACATACAGTTCAAAATAGTTTTCTCCAGAATAAACATGTCAGATGGAATGGCTTCCATAAAACAGATCTTTGCCGTTTTTTCGGTCCAGTACAAGCGTGAGCGCCACCTCTTTCTTGTCCAAAGCGAATTGTTTATAACCGAGAACACAAAACTATAAACTCCACGGTGTAGTGTTTACATTCTGGCTGTTCAGATGTTGGCTGAAATGTGCGTATTTATTTGTGAAGTATGCGGCCATTTAGTGTTTTATTGGAGCACATCCAAAGCTAGACTGGCAGTTTGTGGACGATCTGATCATTTAAATGTCATTCCATCTGCAAACTCAGGAACTCGGTTTTACCAGTTTCTCGGAGAGAGCAATTCCCAAAGACTATAAATGTTTACCTGTGACAGATTCCGTCTAAAGCGTACCGACACAGCAGCGTAGGCGCAATCACATCCAGACCACTTACACTCGAGTGCCTTGCGTTATAAAATTTTCCATCTTAAATTACAAACTGACGCAAACAAAATTCCGAAACAAGTCAATCTACCAGGCCCCTGAACACAAACGTCCTTCATTCTAAAATTTAGAGTTTTACATTACAATTAAACTGATGCGAAGAAAATTCTGAAAAAAAGGCAATTAAGAAAAACGAAAGAAACTCGAAACAATAGTCAATACAGGGACCGAGGTTGTCTTCCACTCATTCAAATTGTTTATTTCTGGCATTCATTATCACGTAATATGAAAAGAAAATTGCATCATTTTTGCATCATAATTGCCCCAATTAATATCTGGAGTTGTTTTTTGCAGAGGAACCAGGATTAATACAAGGTGTTACAATTATTCCTCTGTGGCCTTGCTCGACATACATTTAATTTCCAATTCACGGTTTCCCCACAAACATCTGAGAAATGTTTTGGCCAGGGCTGGTGTTGTTACCTCTCAGGTCTTTGTTTTTTAACGGTAGCTCTCCTCATTAACACAATTTGCCAGCCACAAACGCTGCTCGGGAATTGGGAAACGTAGAAAACTCCAATCCAGGCAAGAAGGCTAACAATTACTCTGGTGGGGATAACATCTTAGAGGCAAGTACATCATTCAAAATCTCGACAACAACGCAGAGTACATAACAATCTCTCCTGTCGCACAGGAGAGCTACATTTCAAAGACTTCCAAACTACCCGCAGCAAATGTAAACACACAAGAAACCAATAGATGTGTGTAGTGGTTGATTATTAACGAAGCTGATCGAAAAATTTCAGAATCTAATGAAAAATAGCAAATAATGACAGTTCTGTAACCTTCATAAAGATCTATTGGTGTTATACAGTATGTAGGTAATCTCACTCAGAACTGTTTCGATGGATAATAAAAAATCTAAATATAATTTTCTAATCATGTAACTGCTTAAAACACAATAATTGTGTTTAACAGGATTTAATACTTGCAAATTTTAATTAAACTTTGTTAAAAACAATTTGGATTTTTTCTTTAAATACCCCCAGGTTTAAATCTAAAACTCGTTGTAAACATTCTATGGTTGAGGCCATGTATCTAAAACTCACTGTAAACATTCTATGGTTGAAGCCATGTATCTAAAACTCACTGTAAACATTCTATGGTAGAAACCATGTATCTAAAACTCGCTGTAAACATTCTATGGTAGAAGCCTTGTATCTAAAACTCGCTGTAAACATTCTATGGTTGAGGCCTTGTATCTAAAACTTGCTGTAAACATTCTATGGTAGAAACCATGTATCTAAAACCGACTGTAAACATTCTAGGGTATAGACTATTGAACAGCACTTCAGAGACTGTGCTGTATATTGATATGAAATATGTATTTTTCCAGGAGAATATGGATCAGACCAGCATATCGAGTTATAATGGTCTGGATGTGGGAAGTTGGGATCTCTTGCCGGAGAACCAATCCTACGAGTCTGAATCCCAGACGTTTTAATTCCTTAAAAGATCACATTGCATTAACATGAAAAAGAGACATACACAAACTTCCACTTTGATGTGTAGACTTGCAGGGTATTTCTAATCAACCTCATAGCATTTACTTTTTTTTTCGTCTCTAAGAAATTTTTTTCGTCTCTAAGAGAAACAAAACCTGCATTCATATAAACATCATCTCCAGAGCCTCCTACGAAGAAAAAAACGTTGTCCTACTTGATTAAGTTGTGTGCTTAAGTTGAACCACACTTTAACCTGGACATGTTAACTCATTCACCCCTACATTTATACACTGGACTTGTCCAGCCTTTGATTTGGTAAGGTTCAAATTTGACCTTAGGGGGTGAAAGGGCTAACTCTACAAAAAGATTCAGAAACGCTTATTACTAAAATATTATCGCCTCTTTAGAGTATGCAGGTTTCTTATAGAAATCCAGTTTCAGATTATCAGAGACCAGTTTATTAAAACTTCTTCCATACAAACATGTCGTTTATTTATTGACTGTATTTTATTTTTTTTTATTTGAGAAAAAAAATGTGTACATATATTCACTAATGCATTTCATCGTAACATTAAGTGGTAGAATGCTTTTTGATGCTGCCACGGATATGTCCCTCGGTTCAGATTAAGTGTGGCTGTATTCCACACAGAGCATGCTCAGAGTGGTGTTTTAATCTCGCCTGTTCTCTGTCGGTCCCCAAGGGTTATCCTACACCCTTGATCACAAACTGTAGCGCGTTCATGGCCGTATAAAATATTGATACACTGAGATATACATACACACTCGACTCACACACACAACTCATTAAACTTTAAAACTATCGTAAGCAAACCTGTAAGTTGGCAATAAAACAATTCCCATAACTTATATTTTAATAATTCTGAAATCTTAAACATAATACTTCTACTCAAAGGGAATTTTCAAATCGAAGCATTTTATGTAATGAGATTCACAATCCATGAACCTTTGACCTTTTGGAATGGCTGACGTACCCCTCCCCCTATCCCATCCCCACATACTGTTCACATATGTCTTTATGTCCAGTGGTAATACAGGTCCACTTTCCTCTGACCAGACTAGCCTTGACCTACTGGGCACTTTCTGCTGCAGGTCTTATTAACCAACATTCTCTCTCCTCTGACCGGGATAAAAGGACAATGCCCTTCAGTAAGTGTCAATAATGAACAGCTTTATTGAAATTAACCTACATCGTCCATTCTGTCAGTATACAGGGACAAAATAAAGAGAACCTTATTTTCACTGACACAAACCTACATCAAAGACGATACCTATATTTCTATTGACATAAATTTAATTCTGAATGTCAGAACACTGACCAATGACTTCTATGATACTGTCCACTACCGCTGACCATTTAGGATATGTCCGGAATCCTATCTGTCCATTATGGTAAGTATCAAGTGCTAGATCTACTAACCAGTATGGATACATTCTCTTGGGTCAAACTGACCATTACAAATACAGTGTCCAGAATCCCCGTGTGCCTGTGTCCATAACAAATATAGTGTCCAGAATCCCTGTGTCAACTCTGGTTACTGTACATGTGTTCATAACAAATATAGTATCCAGAATCCCCTGTGTCCACTCCCTCCTGTGTTCATGCAGTCATGCTGACCATTATAAAGTGACCTGAATTCCTCTGTCCACTACCATCTATACATCCCGCTCACTAATAGTACAGCACTTCCATAGGTTGACATACATACGTGCAGGACTTGTTTTGTAGTTTGACATGTTTATAGTGTATTGTCAAATCATACTGACCACAAAGCATAAATATGTCCTGGTCTAACTGACCACAATGTCAACAGTGTTTATAGTATCCCTCTCTACCCATGTAGGAGTTGACACGGACCTGTAATATACATAATACTGGTATCCTGCTGTGTTACATACAGTGTGTAAATAAATATTACAGAAAGTACTCACCCATACAGCTGGAGCACCAGGCCCTGGACCACCATCTACATGTAAATGTCCACGGCTGACCAGTAAAACATACAATCACATCCTTTGGGAACACATACTGGTTAAAATCCACTGCTATATTATTACAACACAGTCCTGGGTCCTGCTGCTGATTTCGTCAGTTTCTGTAAGGACGAGAAGAGAGAGCACATTATCATCCCGTACCTATAAACACACAGCACTCTCTTCCATTCATACCACTACAGTGTTACTGACACACACACTGCCTGTAACATGCTACTAGCACAGTCAGCATCTAGTCACAGACGGACCAATCATAGAGGCAACAGCCCAGTATGACCTCCGACCTCCGGTTTGATAGACACACAGCCACCGAAACTACCACTTTCAATTTCACATCAGGTTTTGGGGTCCCCACATCATTTCATAATTGGGTATTTTCAGTGATATTGGGTTATGGTGTGGTCAGGAGGCCTGACAGTGGTGTCACATAGAGAGTTGTGTGGTAGCTTTGGCTGCTGAGGCTGAGGCTGTGATAACCCAGTCAGTGTGCTTTTGTGTATTTGATATGCCAGTTAGATTTTAAACAACAGAGACAAGTGGAAGAGCAAATATATACGACCACAGATGTACTTACATTGGTAAACAATAATACAGACATATCACACAGTACAGTTAGTACAGATTCGGAGGCTGGATGTGGTTGCTACATAGAGACTGAGAGAGGGGGTACATGGGGTACGTCAGAGAGACGGGGAGGGTAAAAGGGGTAGCAGTGATATAGATGGGACAGAGAACATGGTGAATCAGCATGGGGTTGAGAAAGGACAGAAACAAAGGCAGGAGAAAGCAAATAGGTCAAAGGAAGGATACAGGGGAAAGGGGGGGCTAGAATGGTATGAGAGGAAGGATGGAAAGTCGAACAGGGGTATGAGGGCAATGGGAAACGAATGCATCTATGAGAGAGCCACAAGTTATATAGGGTAAAGCATTATGAGACATTGTCAGTTCTCTAACATCTAAAGAAAACTTGTTTTTTGGAACCACCTTTTCATTAAATATGTGTTTTATAATACCACAACCAAGTCGTAAAGGTTTCAAAAACACACAGATGTGCAGGTCGCCCATATATATATATCCAAGAGGAAAACACCTTAATATCAGTATAGATAGCAAACTATATCATTCCTCAGCATCTCCCTAAACATCCCCAGATACTGCCCCAGATATACAGGTGTGAACTGACCTATATCTAATCAAAGTAATCATAACATTGACTTCCTCTCACAACAATCTATCTTTACTGATGCAACAAGAAATAGCTCCTCAGTGTGACTGGGAGGGGAGGGGTGGGGGGTAGGGGTGGGGGGGCCTCAACACCACACAGACTCACATGGTGGCTTGGAGTAGTGATGGGGGATGCAATAGCAGACCCTCTGTGTAGCAGGAAGATGAGGAGAGGGTGTTTGAGAAGGGGCTATCATCAGTGTACGATCAGCCTCAGCACTGTTCTTCCCTGTCCCACGGGGCCCAGAGAGATCCCTATATCAACATCCTACTGGGCCCTGATCTCATCACATCACACCTACCCCTCAAACAGGGAGGTAACCCTCAGGGAGACCTACACAAACAGGGGCCAGAGAGACCTACCTCTAATGCCGTTATATAAAGGTCTCCAGAGGTCCGACCATATCGCTATTAGACAGAGAAGTACAACCTGCTATTAAAACGGTCATCAATCAAACTATAGCTCCTCGTAAATAGGTAACACCGTAGAGTGATTTAAACACCCATCCATCACCCTCTGGTATAATTGTATCAACACCTTTGTTACATAATAGTCCACATATTACAACTGTGTGCCAGCTGATATCTCTACATGTACAGGACCACTAGACCTCTCTGGCTGTGCTAGTTTAATTTTACTTTTTGAAATTAAAGTTTGAAGAAAATATTTATTCTCTACATGTACAGGACCACCAGACCTCTCTGGCTGTGCTAGTTTAATTTTACTTTTTGAAATTAAAGTTCATGCTATTATATAAGTTTGAGGAAAAACATTTATTAACTCATCCATCCCTACATACTTAATCTGGACTTGCCCAGTTGTTGATTTGGTAAGGTTCAAATGTGACTTTAGTGGTGAAGTAATTTCAATTTTTTCTAAAATTAAAGTTTGAGGAAAAACATTTATTAACTCATCCACCCCTACATACTTAATCTGGACTTGCCCAGTTTTTGATTTGGTAAGGTTCAAATGTGACTTTAGGGGTGAATGGGTTAAGAACATCAGACATCCTGGATTTCCCAGATGTCATTACACTGAGAAGATCCAGTGGTTAGAAACTGTTATGTCTGTTTCCCTACAATGACTCAATTTCTTTTTTTACTTTTCTGTTTTGTCAGCAAACATGTTGTGTCTAGAAAACACAATATACATGTGCCAGTAGAGGAAAACCTTGGCAACGTCTGTTTCAGATGTAAACTCATCCCCCGAACTACAGTTAGCTGCTAAATTGTGTTCAGAAAAATAAACATGTTGATAAAAGAAAATACAGCACACAGATTTTAATCACCTTATAACTGAATGTTGTGATTATGAAATTATGTTCCGAAAAATAAAAATATTGATAAAAGAAAGTACAGTACACAGATTTCAATCACCTTATAACTGGATGTTTTGATTATGAAACTGCAAAAAAAAAAAAAAAAAAGATCTGAAACACTTTCTTATGTCAAGTTTAATGAAAGTTCTTAAAAACTTGCAAAAGAAATCAACAAATCATAAGCTAGGAACAGTTCACACTTTGTCAACCATCAACCTACAAGTTTTGCTTCATCAGAATGAAAGGACTTCAGTATTACCCATTTAGTTATATAAGTGGGTGGAGGACTATGTAGCAACTGTCACGGCCGTCTGAAGGGGAACTAAAGAGTGATAGGGAGGGGGCAAATTTACTGTTGCAGCTGTCAGCTAGAAATACACAAGAAAGGGGAATACATTATATTTTTCCTTGTAATGACATAGCAGCTGTCCTGTCAACTCTCTCCCCCCCCCCCAAGATATCCCCCACGCCCCTTAACTTTTCCTCCGTGCCAGGGAGACAAGGCATATACTCTATATATTGTGTCACACTCTGTGTCAGAATCTCCTCATAAACAAAGTTAAAAAACATCTGTAAAGAAATGCAGAATTCTTCTTCAGAGTGCCGTTAATTACCGACGCTTCTCAACATCAGCGACAAAAAAAAATAGCATATCTCAGACTAGTCTTCTTACGATTGTTGACAGACACGTCATAATAACGTTCCACGAGTGTGGGGAAAGTATTACGCACCCTGTATGTCACCAAAATATGTAGGACCCGTCACTCCATTACTCAATACCAGTTTGAAAAATAATAATACGAGAAAATTTTGACAATTGTTGACATCGTCAATGTTATGAACCTTAATTAGTACAGGAAAACCGTTTTATATCAGAACATGTCTGTAAGAGAATGTCTGTTTTGAAAAATCTGTACAAATTTTTTTAAGTAATAGAGCATTACATATCAGACAAGCAGGTAAAGTATCTTGTATGGTGACAAGTCATTAATTAACTCATTCACCCCTGAAATTTTATAATGGACTATTCCAACCTTTGAATTGGAAGAGTTCAAATGTGTCTTCAGGGGTGAATGAGTTAAAAGAAAACTAGAGAAAAAGACTAAATCAAAAGTAACCCATTTTAATATAAACGATTCCCAAGCACTTACAAGCACTTCAATGATCATGATCAGTCTCAAACAGGTGGGTAGGCACATTAAACCAGCGACAATCTTCGCAATTTGCACAAATTCGGTAGAACCCAAGCTTGGCAGTGCCATGCACAAATCAAGTTTTTTTTTTTTATGTGTGCTGATTTTTTATCTTCTTTTCTGAATCATCTTTTTCTTTCCAATGTGTCAACAAATTAATTCTGATGAAATCGCGGTTCTTTCAAGAGCAGACATGCAATGTTATTTGATCTTTAGAAAATGTTCAAATTGTCGGCTAATGGTATTAGACGTTGCATATCTCACGGTCGCCGGAACTCTTAGCGTGTGGCACAACACAACAGAGATCTCGAAGGACTTGTCGCGAACATTTCATCCCGCATTCCATATACAGAGAGCTCTTTCTGTAAAACGTTGCCAATATTATCGATACCAGTTCTATCTACGCCTGTCACCCGATAATGGTCAAGCATCTATATACTGACCAGTACAGAAATTGTTCAGTGTCCACTACATATTCCAGACACATAAACCACGACCATATTTGTCTGGTGCCCAAATGATGGAATGTCGTTCAGTGCAAGATTTTTTTGCGTTTCCTTTGGTACCAAAGTAAACAATGTGAATATCGCTGGCCCCTCTGTTAATATGATACATATTTCTTAAGATGTTTTTTCCGATCGTGACAGGGCCTATGTTGGATGATGTATACCACACAACATCTGGTCTGTGAAGCTTGGCCATTTAGCCAGGAGAGTTCCACTGATGTGCAGACAAAAGGTAATACAAGATATAGTTCATTATCACACGTCAGCATTGCCTACCAAGAGAAATGACAGAACGTCTTCCTCAGATCACGTATATAGCAGCATGGTCAACTTTACACTGTGCGATTATTTCGACTGATATATCGCCAATATGTACTAAATCTGGTTATGTTTTAACCATAAATGTTCTGGAGACTTTAAAATAAAAAATTTAAAAATAGAAACTTTACAAAGACAATTTTATATCTCAGAAAATATGTTTTACAGAATGTTTTGATCGGAAAAACAAGGAAGCTTTTGGAAACAATGGATATTGACCCGACTGAGGCCGCAGAGTCTGAAGAAAGGTGAAGATGATACAGTTCAGTGGCAAATAGTTATCCAGTACTTTCCCTGTATCTTTACTCTTAGAACGGAGCCGGAATTCACAACGGCATAACAACACAACTCTTGTGGCTGGCAAAACATTGAAAAATTGTGCGATACAATTACATGGCCGAGTTCAGATGCTGTTTTAGCGGCACCCTCCTCCTCATGGGTCTAAACGGACACACCAACTCCACAACTAGACACAGTAATAGGGGCTAACTATACAAATTGATATATATGGGGGGCTTGGTGATACACAATGAGGAAATAATGGAATGTAACCGTCTGCCCTCGCCCTTTTGAAGGTCTGTATAAACTGGAGCAGCGCCGGTGCCAAGGGACGGAGGAAGAATAAAGTCCTACGTCACAAGTATTGTAGTTCTACGATATATCTTGTAAGTCAGTCCCTAACTGTACGAGGCAGTTCCCAGTAATAGAAATGTCTCTCCCATTCCTTTACAGACAAATGCAGTCTTCTGATGAATCTCTACAGCTTTTCCGTTATAATATATTGGATTTTTTCCAGACATTTCCCCAAAGAAAATTTGGAGAATTTTTTCGGAGCTGCTGATTGGACAGGAAGATGGATTGTCTGTCACATGACAAACATGTGATTCAGTGTTCCTCCGTCTCCCTTCGGTATCGTATTGCAGGAAGTGTCATACAAACGGAAGTCTACACTAGTAATGCCGTCACTGCCTAGACAAACAGTTCACACAAAAAACAGGTTAAATGAGTGGAGATCTTGATTAAAAACTCAAAATAGAAAAAAGTGTAGCTTCCTTAAATTGTATTAATAAAAAAATTATCTTCTGATAAAGCAAATATCATTGAAATATCATATCATATTTTGATCTATTTGCAAACATGACAAGTTTATTTTCCATAGTCTGGGAGTAAAATGGACAGGTCTGAGTCTGGGAGTAAAATGGACAGGTCTGAGTCTGGGAGTAAAATGGACAGGTCTGAGTCTGGGAGTAAAATGGACAGG
>JAUMHH010147824.1:0-16500 GCA_032359455.1 Chlamys rubida | reverse complement strand
TGGTCACATTAGACAGGTTTGTATAGTAGTATTACAAATAAGGTGGTCACATTAGACAGGTTTGTATAGTAGTATTACAAATAAGGTGGTCACATTAGACAGGTTTGTATAGTAGTATTATTGATAAGGTAGTCACATTAGACAGGTTTGCTTTTAGTGGTCTTTTTAAAAGAGGTGATCTAAAAAAAAATAGGTTTATTTTCTGTATATTGGTTTTAAAGATGAGGTACCCCGTGGTTACACAAGACAGGTTTTCTGTGCAGTGGTTTTACAAAGTTGATCAAATAAGACAGGTTTGTTTGTATAGTGGTATTGCAGATGAGGTTGTCACATAAGGCAGGTGTATATATGGTAGCTTAGAAGGTTAAATAAGACATATTGCCTGTATGATCTTCCAGTAGCACTTGCTGGTCTCA
Organism: Chlamys rubida; assembly: GCA_032359455.1. Classification (NCBI taxonomy): domain Eukaryota; kingdom Metazoa; phylum Mollusca; class Bivalvia; order Pectinida; family Pectinidae; genus Chlamys; species Chlamys rubida. Next base: position 16,084 of record JAUMHH010147824.1, on the reverse strand, counting down.
TAACGCAGGTTTTCAGTGGTCAGCCATGACAGGTCACTGTGGTCTTACTAGATATCACCAGGGGTGGTCAATCGTCACAGTGTGCCAATCCTCCTTATTCTATCTACCAGAGAAGGTGTGAAATCCTCTATCTGTTTGTACAGGGACCCCAGCTAGATAAACTGTATAGTGCTAGTAACACTTTATCATATAGAGAGATACGAGACCAGGGTTGGGGCGAGGAGACCAGGGTTGGGGCGTACCTACAGTAGAAACGGCTTCTGATATCTGGTAGGCTTATAGAGTGGAGTGTTGACACTATCAAAACTATGTGCTTGGAGTGTTGAGGTATGACCGTGATTAGACCCCTCCCCCTCTGTACCCCCTCTTTCTCCCCCCACAGATTCTTCCCCCTCCCCGTTAATGCCTTGCGTCTCTCACATCTCTCCCTAACTCTTCATTCCTTCAGGCCAGTGCTGTGCAAACTAGAAATATCTTTCAATATAATACTGGTGATGACTTGACCTGATCTCCTGGCCATAAATACATCCAGTCTCATTTGTCCCCCTTATCTCTCTGAGGAGTTGAGAAGCTTCCCCGGAGCTAACAAATCACACCAATACAACAACACTGTCTCTATCTCTGGTCGCTGCCGAGGGTCTCCGTGTTCTGGAAGTGATTTTCAGAGATTACCCAGAAAGATGCCGCACATTTCCACATGCTGTGCATTACTTGGACTTCCATTGTCTGAGTAATAGTCAGAGGTTATACTAAATGTCTATGTAACAAGCAGAGGTGTTCCGAATGTTTACGGTAATCAGTCAAGATGATCCGATGTTCCTTTGTACCTCTTGGCTGGTTAGAGAGTAGCGTGTTTGTTACATTAGCGTAACTTGGTCATCGTACTGTTTTCTCAATTATAAAGTAGGGTGACCTTCCATCACAGGTGCTTCCTGCATTTGTTTTCTTACCTCACTCATTGAAGAGTTCTACAGATTGGAGATAAACAGGGATGAAAGCCTTCTGAGACAGTTATTAAAGTACAGATGGTACAGGCATTATTCTGGTACAGATGTATACTTTTAGTGGGCAGGAAATCAATTTGCACGGAGATCCCTGACCAGGGGTCATTAATTAGGAGAAGTCTCGTCTGATTTCCTCAAACTTTGCCCCATGAAGGGCCTGACAGCACTAATGGAACAACATTTCACGTAAATAGTTTTTTTAAACGTAATTATAGAATCTTTTGTCTTTGGCCAAAAATAGCATACTGAACCATTACCAATGTGTTTGATCAATTTCTGTAAATAAACCGTGTTCTATTCATTCAGTATATTGCCAAGTTATACCACGGATACCTAAAGGAAGCTTATAGGTATTTCAGAAACATCTTCTTTCATTAGCAAGATTTTTTTTTAATGAAAAACACAAACAAAAACACTATCTCTAAAGAAAAATTATCTTTCCCATGAACAAAAAAATCTTTAACTGAATACCCCCGGTAAGGTTGATTTCAATACCCTTAGGCATTGTACTGTGAAACAGATTACATAATTTATAGGGATTTTAGGCGGAACTTGTCTTTAGTTGAATTCTTCAAATCGGTGTTGAAATTCAGGCCTTGATACACAAAAACACACACATTTCCAGACCAAGACAATGTTGCTTAATTATTATCTTGAGAAGATGACCACTAGACCTTAAACGAGATGACCACCGGAGCTGACCTTGGTCATAAAGACCATAACGGATCATGTCTTTCTCGAAGACGATAAAACTCATTGAGCCTATAGCACAGTAGCCTTACGATATATCCCTCTGACAAACAGCTCATCTCTCTCATTCCCCTTTCGTTCCTCATCCATCCATTCCCCGGATTTCCCCTTATCCCACGGGAGAGTTTACAGTAGAAATTGATTGTTACTGAGTTTACTAGGCAATAGATCTGTTACAATCTTTTCCGGCAGTGATTCAGCCGGCCTGGCCAATCGCCTGTCACAGGACGGCCCTTTACACAAATTCTGATCCTTCTCCAAGAAAACATTGCAACAGAAAGCATAAACTTGATCAGTTCGCAGAGCTTGCAGCAATAAAACGAATTACCAATAAAATCAAGTTGTTTTTATTTATGACTAGATTTATGAAAGACCGCGGTATAAGGAAATTACGGTCTGATTTATGTGCCGAATTCATCACCAATGAATAAGCAGCGTCCTTCATAAAATTCAATCACACGGTGGAAAGACTCGCATTAAGGGCAAGCCATCCTGGACTTGTACAGGGAAAAGTAATTACAACATCCCTACAAGTGCCGGAGATATATTGAATTTTTAACAAAATTTATGTACATCTGAAGAAATTTGCAATCGGAATGATATATGCATTTGGTCTTTCATATTTTAATACATTGCATGCCATACGTATCATAAATGGAAGGTTTATTACGATCTCTCACATTGCGTCGGTATGTAAAATTTGTATGCATGACTGCGAAAGAGTCAAAGATTTGTCATCCTGAAAAAAAATATATCAGATCGGTGTTTAGAATCGGCCATATTGGTCTTGGTGAAATTGATTTCTCCCATCAGTAATTATACCACTTGAATTTGAAATGTAACAAGCGTCTGTATTTCATTGAAACTATGTGTCTATGACAGATGCATCGCCCATGACCTAGTTTCAGAAAACACCAAAGAGATTAAAGCCTGGATTAGATCATATTGTTAGCCAATAAATGAGTCTTCAAAGATTATACTGTCAATATCTATATATAGAAATACCATTTCTCGGAGCCAAAATTGATAATGATGATTAAATAGAATTAGATATTTTGAGATTTAGGACAGTGAAAAGTGTCTGAAAGAGACGATCTCTTCAGCCATCAAAAATGGTCTGTTGAATTTCAAAGCAGATTGCATGTGAAAAACGGTCTCTATGGATAGATGGTTTCGATTCTAGGTCTTGCAATACAGAAGCCAGTCGTAATTCATTTATCGTTATAATAAACCACAGTGGTCTCAACAGGCAGGTAATTTCTATAGGAAACTAGGTCTCTAAAGACAGGTGATTCATTTAGACAGTGGAGTCTAATTGAAGTTGGTCTCTGAATATATTTATGACAAGAATTAAGTCACAATCGACAGGCAGCTTTTATATGAGATGTTTTTATATTGCTGGTTTTAAATATTGGAAACAGTCTTTAACTTTTTGCTCAAGAAGTGTTTCTGATTATTGTTTTTTTATGTTCAAAATAAGGTGGTCTTTAATGAATGATGGTCCTTGTATAGAGGTGGTCCCTATAGAGGGGTTATCTGTTTAGTCAGGTTGTATATGACAGGTGATCTCAAAGGAAAGGTCAACACAAATACAGTTTTAAAGCATGAAAACTTCAATAAGCTGTAAAAAGTGATATAAACAATATTATATATTCTAGGAATCATCAAATTCATTACAAATATGATTAAAATTAATGGAACAAGACTGGCTAAACTTGTGGTTTCTTAACCTGTTTGAAACTGACCACACAACAAAGTGACCAATGACCTTGACCCTTGTCAGTACACCAGTCTGATAAATATCAAGACCAAACAGACCTAACAACTGTTTCTTCCTTGGACATGAAATAGGAGTCGGGGGGAAAAGATTTTAGTGATGAACTTGTCAGAGCAGCAGACATGTGCTTGTCATCTTGGCATTTGTCTGGTCAGATGGTCCCCTTTCAAATTGACATGCTTTACAAGCACTGGTTAAAGGGTGGTGTTCTTTTCACATGTCCAGTCAAGTAAACTGGACAAGCTGATGGGATGGACAGCCCTTTCACTTGGCTGGACACAACAACAATCAAACCCAACAAGAAAGGGGTTACCTTTCCACTTATACATAGGTCGAACAAATAGGCTCTGCCCGTTTACATGGTCAAGCATTTACAAACAACTGGACAGCAGAAAAAGGGGCTTGGGTTCCCCTTATTCCGGGACATTGGTCAACAGAGTCCTACTTGGGTAGGAAGTGCTTCACTGACCAGGGGACGGACCTGTCATCACTAGGGTGGGTGGTCAACATGGCCAGAATACCAGTTAACACCAGGGGTCTATTGAGGGCCAAATTGGCTGCAGTTAGGACAAGAATAAGGGTAATTGGTCAAAATTGGTCTCCCCAGGTGCAAATTATTCCCTTTCAAAATGGAACATATGATTTCAAGCTGACATTTTTTTCTGAATTCACAGTTTTGACATGATGACATTCAATACAGGAAGTTTGACCTGAATTTTTATGCTTTAACCCTTTCACCCCTATGCAACTTTAGTAGACATTCCCATGCATTGATATGGATGAGTCCATTATGGTCTACAGTGGTGAAAGGGTTAAAGTTAGGTTCTGTTTCGGGTTAAGTGGAGAGGGCTCACAGGTGACCACGTAACGTATTCTCTTGTATATTTCTAAAGGATCTGCAGACTCAGCAAAGTCATACATGGTCTTTTTGTCCATTTAGAGTTTATATGACCCTAAATGTTGTGTCCAGTAAGATTTTATATAGTTCTGATCATATCAATTTGTCCAAGAAACACTTATTTGAACCACTTGTTCGTTTTTTGTTTTACTATCTATCTTACTCTGATATGCATATTTTGTCCAGTAATAGTTAAGACACTGGTCAGTATAATTTTCTGTAGCAAGATTTTACATGACCTTCATAACATCTGCCCATCTTTGATCACCTTGACCCCTCTCTCTGGGTCACTCTGGCAAATCAAGAATTTGGCTGTCTGCCTGACAGAGACCGCAGCCTCGCCTGACAGACTGTGACCAGAATATGCAAGGGGAGGTAATTACACCGATTGGCTAGGTAAACTCTCATTACTACATGTAAATGTTGATACCTGCCGGAATCTTGGTCTGGGTCTAAGCCAAAATATCACTGAGGTATCCACGCAATTAATTGGATAAATTCCTGCGTGTAAACACACACTTGGGAGGTTGGAGGCGGAATGTTCGGTACTATTACACTGAGACATAAATTGTTTCCCAGTCAAACCCTCGTAAACAAGGGGACATAATTAGGGTACCGGGTCACCTTAACCTAGCAGCTCTCTTCTTCTTATCATGTACTTTGTTTTCTTGAACTTTTTCACTGTAATAAAACAGTTACATTGGGATGACACTAGGTTACTATGGGCCTAACTGTAAGTATTACATTATAGTAGAAAAGTATAAAGTGATGTCACATTTTATGAGTGACCAGCTATCTTGAGTGGCCACCAGTCCTGAGTGACCTGAGTGACCAGCTGTCCTGAGTAACCAGCTATCCTGAGTCACCATTCGTCTTGAGTGACCACTTGTCTTGAGTGACATGTCTTGAGTGACCTGTCGTGAGTGACCACCTGTCGTGAGTGACCACCTGTCGTGAGTGACCACCTGTCTTGAGTGACCACCTGTCTTGAGTGATCACCTGTTCAGAGTGACAACCTCTCCTGCATGACCTCCTGTCTTGAGTGACCACCTGTCTCAAGAGACCATCATCTGAATGATCAACTGTCCTGGGTGACCACCTTCCCCGAATGACCACCTGTCTCAAGTGACCACCTGCCCTGTGTGACCACCTGCCCTGTGTGACCATGGCCATTTGTTCTACGAGACTACCAGTAGATGTGGTCTCTTAAGACAGGTTCATTCTAAAAGCTGAGTCGGCAAACATTTTATGCCATTTATCCATCTGCAGTTCAGAAATTCCATTGTACATGAGGACCATCACGAAGGTGTAATCTCAGGGGCAAGGTGGCCAAACCTGATGGTGGATCTCAAAACAAGCATTCATCCTCAATTTCCTTCTCTATAGGATTTCTGCTTCCTTCTAAAGAGGAAGTCGGTGCATCAATCAGAATTTCTCACCCCCCTTACTGAAAATGTCAAGTAGGTTTTTCCTCATTCGCTCATCTCTATGTGTAGAATTCCTGATCAAGCTCAACGATAACAGGCAAATAATTGGCTTTCTATCGGGGATTTGTCTGGCCGATACAAGTGTTTTCTGCCCCAACATAAAGCAGACATGATAGGCCTACAAATTGGTCATGTAAGGACAAAAATAAACACAAGAATTATTGTTTTTGGTTTAAAGCATCACCCACAAATTGATGGATCGGATGCTGGAGTAGGTTCCATGTAGGTACGACCGCTGTCGGAACACCTTGTAGTCGTTAGCTACATGTGTAACATGCCGAGTGTCGGATTCCCTTTGATTGACTTCTCAATTTGTTTTGGCTGCTCCTCAATTCTTCTTGTAATACATTGAAAACATGATATCGCAGCAGAATTGAACAGGTCAGCATGCTCCGAGATACATAGGTAATCTTTTATCTTCTTTGTGTAGGTCATCATCAAGATCTATAGGTCATATTTCACTTATAGGTGATGTTTTTCGTATGGTAACCCTCTGCACATATGTAATTTATTGCATATCAGTTAGATTCTATGCATATAAGTAATTTTTTCATGTAAGTAATATTTTACACGTTTTTCGAATATACATTACTAGCTGCATTTAAGTCTTAAAAAAGACCGCCATTGTGTGGGGGTTGTTTCCGTAGAGTGGTCATTTAAGTCACATGTGCTTTGATGACCAGATGACCACAAAGAAGTTGATGTGTAAAGAGGTCACCTCAGCATAGCAAATACCTTTATATAAAGACCACCTCAGCATAGCAAATACCTTTATATAAAGACCACCTCAGCATAGCAAATACCTTTATATAAAGACCACATCAGAACAGCAGATAATTTTATATTAAGGTTACCTAGGATAATAAAACCTTTGTATTGAGGTCACCCCAGAAAAGTAGGCCCCTTTATACAGAGGTCACCTCTTCTTAACAGATACCTTTGTATAGAGGTCACCTCAGAATATCAGACACTTTGTATAAAGGTCACCTCAGAATATCAGACACCTTGTATAAAGGTCACCTCAGAATATCAGACACTTTCTATAAAGATCACCTCAGAATATCAGACACTTTGAATAAAGGTCACCTCAGAATATCAGACACCTTGTATAAAGGTCACCTCAGAATATCAGACACTTTGTATAAAGGTCATCTCAGAATATCAGACACTGTGTATAAAGGTCACCTCAGAATATCAGACACTTTCTATAAAGGTCAACTCAGAATATCAGACACTTTGTATAAAGGTCACCTCAGAATACCAGGCACCTGCATAAAGAGGTCACCTGTACATGAAGGATAGCATATTTCAAAGTCCTAATCGTATTGAGTTAACACAGGCTGTTTTTTTCATTCAGGACAAAATTCATTCAGACACAGCAAATAAACATATGGTAAAGTCCCATGCAATTCCTTTTACAGCCTGTTTACATATTTTGTATTTCGTTTGTAAATTTGTCACTGAAAAGGGGCATGCTTGTTCTAGTTTCATCTCTGTGGTTACCTAGAGGCCCAGTTATCATTAAAACCCTAATATACATAAACAATTCTGATATTAGGTTCATTGATCTTTGATGGTGACATATGACAATTCAGGAAACGTCAATAAGACTAATGTTAGGCAGCTTGAGATTTGCCGAGCAAATATTGATATAGTAATCGCAAGACAATGGCACTCGATGCAACATAATTTACACACCGTTTCGTATTTACATTCTATTCACATCGAGCGAAAATCTGCAGACTCCGAGGAAACGGAGCGACTAGTTAGCAACTTTTAAGGGAAAATAAATCAACATATTCTCATTACCGTGAAAATCAATGCCACAAAGAAAATTGCCTTTAATCATGAAATTGATTGTATAATGGCTCACACCTACAACAGATGCCGCTGCTGTGGTTAGACGTTCGGGTCAACGATTTCTCGTTCGTTACCTGAATGATCAGCTCACCTGTCAGCGTAAATAAGGTGCAAACTAATTTAAATTTGCCTGGATTCTGTTATAATTGAGAATTATTGGGGATCTTTTAGGGAAACCATACAGATGAAAAGCCCCAGACTTTTTTTTTCGCGCCTGAGCATTAACAAGAGTTGTGGGGCTTCGCAGTCGGGAGTCTCTTCTTCTCTGCACGCAGACAGCCCGGAGCATCGTCCTTGCTAATTAACAATGCGGTAATTCACAGCTTTTTGCATAGGCTTAGAAACAGCTTCACATAAAAAACTGTTACAGCAGAAATGCTCACTACATGCATGTAAATTTCCCAGTCCTGGAAGTCGTCTGAGGCGATTATTTATCGTAAGCTTCAAGGTCACCTTATAAGGTCACTGTCATGGATTACGCTTAGAGTCGTTCGTTAAGAAATGATTACAAAAATATTTGGAATTTTTTTTTGTATTAATTTGTTGTATGAGGAAAGAGATGATAATGAATTGGTTCCAGTGATCGAAACTTAATAAAGATTATCTGCCAGGCTATATGATATACATAGGGTTTCCATGATTAACCTCTATAGTACAGAAACTGTACATTATAACCTTATTCCCTATTGGCAGGTTTTTTAGATTTACATAGAACAAATCAGAACTGATTTCATCATGAATTTGTGATAGAAATCTAAAATGATTAACGATGCTTCTAATATTGTACAATATCATGCATAATTAAGCACATGTCCATCAAAAAGACTTCCTATTATGAAAAATGGTTTACCTGGTAATAAGGGACCTCTTTATATAGCAGAAATACAAAATCATATTTGTTTTTATCCTGACTTCCAATTCCAACTTTCCTTTTTCCATGTCCAAACAATGTATTTTAAACTTGTAAATATATGGTCTTTAAGGTATTTTGTTGTAATTACTGTGTATTGTTGGATTTTCCGTTCGTTCGTTGTAAGTGAACTAGATCTATTTCATGGATCTGAAATAATACACACACTTCAACTCGGGCTAGAGTGGAAAATTGAAAGAGATTACAACTTGATATCACAAGAGAGCACAGCTTTACCACGGAGCAGACGACAGCTGTGCATTGTACTGCAGTTGTACTCACTTCTCCGTAACGTTCACAGACAGCGGAGTGGCCACTATGAACTACCTGCAGAATTATTCAGCGGAAAATTGATTAATTCTTCGGTAGTTTTTTTAATTTGTCTTCCTCTGTTTTCTTCTAATAAATTCTAAAATAAATCTGATGTATTTGGCGACCGGGGAATACCTAGTGGCCCTGGGACAGAATTTGCCGAATATAAAAAAAAAAATCTTCAATTTGATGCGAAATAAGCTGCTGTCCCTAGAGGCAGAGGTTGGATCACTGATGACTTACAACAATAGCAGGCATCGACAATGGCGGCCGTTATTGTCACTTAATGAATCGCGGCCGTAATCCCGTTAAATTTTCTGTATAATGAGAACGCAACCGCACCAGGCTCAGGTCGTACCATAGAAACAAAACTTTGGTCGTAACGCAGTCGGACACAATCAAGAGATTTGATAGCCTCGGGATGAGTTCTGATGGACCACGGATCTTTTTCCTCAGCAGTTTAAAGAAGGGGGTAATGAATGACAATTTGCACAGTTTAAGATGATGACTTAATGCCGTACATAGAGTAAGCTGCATCTCATTTCGAGACTTGTGACCGACCTAATCATGGCAAAAGCGATGACCTTGTTGTGTCGGGGAATAAGAAATGAAATGAGCTTTTGGGAATTCTGTGTCACATAAGCCATTTGATACTTCTTGGGCAGTGTGGATTCATTTAATGCTAATCCTTGCGAATCAAAATTCCTAGTAAGACAGGCCAGATGCCATTTTAACAGATATTGCAGTGCCAATGAAACGGTTTACAGAAAAACATCTTTTGTCTCGGGTCCTGCAGTGTATGCCGCTGATGAACATGAATTGGTCAATTAAGAGTCTGTTTATTACACTATAGAAAATGATAGGGGATATTTACAGAATTAGCAAAGCAGTGACGATAAAATTAAACATTCAGGTATGGTAAAATAACATAAACCATCAGCTTAATTTTGTTTTAGCTTGTATCAAAATTGTTTTTTTTCTAAGTGTGCTTGATTGATTTTATGGAAAAAATATTCATGAGATGTGTTTTAATTATGCAAACATGTTTTTTTATAGAGTGGATCTTTTGAGGAAACTCTGTGCACTTTTATTGTAGATTCTTATGTGGTTGGTTAAAACTCACGTTCTGAAATCAATTTCAAAGTTGATTATTTTGTTTTTAGTCAGGTTTAGGTCCTCAGGTGTGTTATTATACCTGTCTGGAGGATTACAGGTGGGTCGTTAGGGTGACGGGTCACCAGCGATTACGGGATCAGGTGTGATCGAGACCTGCAGCATGACAATTTTTTCGTCACATTATTACGCCCCAGACACGGCACGATTTCTGATTATTGCTAACATTGTCAAAGACTGCAAGGGATTTATTTCAGTGTTGATGGATTATTTGCTTTTTGATGTCGTTTTAAAGTGATTTTAAAGCATGTTTATTTGCTAACTGCATTTTGCGTCCAATTTTAATAACCTTAATTGTCTTGCCTGAGACGCATCTCCGCTGCCTGTACTCCTGTTCGCAGTTAATGGTTTAAGGTTGACATTTGTGGTAGACGTTCGTTCATCATCTCGTAAAACTTCTGTTTGTAGTTCAAGCACAATCAAAATGAAATTATATGGTTTGGAAATAACAAAATTACGGCAATTTCAAAGAGATTTGACAAACTAACGCCAACCATTGATGACATGTTTATTTATACCAGACAAATTTAAGCCCTGAGATTAAGATGTTAGTTTTTCAACGATTATTTTTTAAGTACTCGTAAATCAGTTGACGGGAGTCGTAGTTGAGTAATCATTGTCTCAATGATGGGGATTATTAAGTAACATGTTTAAAGACGACTGAAGGAGATATCAAACATAAACTCAGTCTGAGTGTTTCAATCCCGTGTGGAGTTGTTGAATGTTGGTTCAGTGATTATGACATCTCAAGCTGGGTAATTGGAAAAGAACACCCGTAATTAAGTTACAGGTAACACTAGAAAGCAGGTGAGAAGCGTCCCTCAATCTAAGCACAGGTAGGTCAGTGCGAACAATGACCACTCGTCAGTATTACCTGTCCAAGGGGCTGACCCATTGTGTCCTAACTATGCCCTAACGCCCCCTAAGGGGGCCGACAGACAATATGCTTGCACCCTATTGTACACACCTATGTTGGGCCCTCCCTGGCCATTTGTCCATTTGTCCGAACGTCCCTCCTACTGGTTTGGCTCTATTGTGGTCAGCTTTTGGTCATTCAGTGACTTGTTTGTCTACACTGGTCAGTTTTAAGTGGCAGTCACCTGTTTAACTGTTTTGTCGCCTCAGGAATGAATTTATTTATTCAACAGCACCCTATTTCAATAGGTGAAAAGATAGTTATTTAAATGGCATAAAATTTTGATTGGCACCCGGAAATTTATCACATGCCAATTCTGTTATGTTGGTGACTGTAATCATTGATTTTAATTCGGACTTGAGTCTGGATATCTTGGTGTGATAGCGTTGTCCAGATCGGACTGGACTTAGCGTTCTCCTGGGAAAATTGAGAAGGACACATTTCATATCAGGTCTGTTCCGTTGACAAATTTTCTTACAGGCTGTGCAGAAAGGATTATTTAGAAACCATGTTGTATTTTGTGGGACAGTTTTCTTGAGATAAAGTAAGTTTTCTTTGATTTTGGTAAAAAGTTTTTTGATAATTTATATCGGACTTTATGATATTGATATAAAAAAAAAAAAGTTTTGTCGGAGCATTAATCTTGAATCTACATGTGGAACTATTTTGCAGTTTATCTTTTATTTTTAGTTCATTTGGTGATTTTCTTTTTAACTGCAATTGGTGACTGCACATTTTGGCCCGTCAAATGACTTTTTCTTAGTTGATGGGTCGTTTAGAATCTTAATAAAACTGCAGTACGAAGAAGCTGGAAGTGCATTTTCAGCACCTAATTATGAAAGATATAGAAGGAAATATGTAATGTGGTATATGACAATTATTCTGCGTGATAAAACTATTATCATCATAACGATAATGGTGTTTCGGCCCTACAGTTAACATTGCTATAGCTATAATGCCTTGTACAAATTGGTATAAAATTGTTTTATTGCTCATACGACATAATAATTACGGCAACAAGAGATGATGTCCTAATTATGAACAGGAGTACACACTTGTGTTTATCTTGCATCTCCCAACACTTTGAACCCGTAATACACCTGTTTCACTCCTGAAATCAGCATTTGATATGGGGATGACATGTGTAATGTATATATCGCCTTGTCAGATTTCGTATGAAATGTACATTACCTCTGTCATTTTACATGTGAAATGTACATTACTTGTGTCAGATTATATGTGAATTGTGTATTGCCTTTGTCAGAGGCTTCACTTCAGATCTGGTTTGTCTGTGTTTGTTTACATGTCCTTTGAGGTAAGGCTAACTTATAAGCAGACATGCTAGCTGTGATCCTGTACCGAGTCAAAACATTGACACTTCAACCTTTCTAAGTTCAGAGACACCTATTACTATTTTCAGAAGGTCAATGACAAAGAAATCATTTCCACCTTTGATCACAACTGCTGGTATTTGTCATTAATATTTTGGGGTCTATTTTTATCTCGTTTTATTATTTTCTCAACACGATTCTATACCACGTTACCAGTTGGCATGGTAATATGATAGGTTCAACATGATCATAGGTTTATGATGAATTGCAAGCTCCAGAAAAAAATGTCATAAACATTCTGTTGTTTTAGAATAAAAATGGAATAGTGCTTGTTCTTTTTCAAAAAGAACATCTAGATAGGTATGATTTCCAGCCTTATCACTTTTCAGAAACAACCCTTTTATCTTATATATACACAACCATATATCAGGATGTATACATTTTCTTTCTTAAACTAATCTTGTATGTGTGCTATAATTAAATTGACAGAAATTCAGGGAATCATAGCTATAGGTATCAATTCAGATATTTCAGCATAAATTAATTAGATGAGGTTAATTTTTTGATAGTGGTCGCCATGCAGTCTATCACATGTTACTTCCTAGCATATAAAAGATACCTAATCTGTGCAGCTGTGTAGATTAGAATTTCAGGTTAATAGGTGTGTTTTAGTGCAAGGACGCTTAATGCAAAGAGTGACCAAGTGCAGGGACAGACTTAACAAGTATTTCTAACATGGTTAAAAGGTATATATATCATTGTTCATTGAAAAAAATCACTGCGACTGAATGCATATCGGGTTTATGTATAATAAGTACATAAATTACGTATCTGTATTGTATTACATGGGGTGAAAATGTTGGATTACGACATAAAGTCAGTCGGTGTGACATTGATATCTGTAAGTACATAGTCCCTATAACCTTGACATAAATCTTGGCCGATTTCTGTATGGAAATTGAATTATCTTTAAAAGACCTTGTATGGAATTCCATTATAATGAGTCATAATGAAGGGGTAAATTGTTATCTAGAAGTCGTGGCGTGTATCACTGTAATATATAAAAAAAAAAACTGGATCTAGTTAATATAATATAAAAATATTTCATTACACTATATGTCTGATATAGAGAGTATTAATCATGTATGTTATCGTTGGCGATATTCAAATTAATGTATTTAGGCCGGAAACAGTTGCATCATACCCAATTAAGTTTAAAGGTGAACATATATTGTGCTTCTCAATTAGCCTTAAGCCTGATGTAATGATTCGCCTATCCCACATTTATTGGTTTATAATTGAAGATTTGTTTGAAATATCACCTCATTTTCTTGCCTATAGGGTTTTCATTACCGCAACAAGACAAAACATGGCTATGATTTCCCGATTCTCATAATCTAACTCAGATTTTTCAATACAGTTTTGTCTGATTTCATCATGTTTATACCTGGTGCATGGAATTTTGATGCTGATGCATTCAAAAATTGTCCACAGACTTTGATAAACTGAAAAACTTGCTTACTTATTTTGCTTAAATTTCAAAAATAGAAATATTTATAGTACAACAAAACCAAAGTGTCCAGATTGTTTGGCTCTGTCAGTGTTTCTACTTCACACAGAAACCATTGTATCTAGACTACAGAGGTTTCACTGTATACACAAACTAAATTGTCCAGACTGCAGAGGTTCCACTGGTACACAAACTAAATTGTTCAGACTGCAGAGGTTCCACTGTATACACAAACTAACTTGTTCAGACTGCAGAGGTTCCACTGCATACACAAACTAAATTGTCCAGACTACAGAGGTGCCACTGGTACACAAACTCAATTGTCCGGACTGCAGAGGTTCCACTGTATACACACACTAAATTGTTCAGACTACAGAGGTTCCACTGTATACACAAACTGAATTGTTCAGACTACAGAGGTTCCACTGGTACACAAACTGAATTGTTCAGACTGCAGAGGTTCCACTGGCACACAAACTGAATTGTTCAGACTATACAGAGGTTTTACTGCAAAGGATTTTGAATAATACAAATTCCTCAGTAAAAAAATGCTACCCTTGGAATGCTTTTGATAACTCTGTTGTATTAAGTGTGTGTCGATCTTTTCAATGACAGCAAATAGGAATGTCTTTCAATGACATCTGTCTGTTGTTTTAGGTGTTGTTGACATTTAGGCTTTGTAATATTGAAGTTGGAAAAGTGTCCAAGCGATTTCTGAATGAATTCAAACGCTTCAATAAAAGAGTGTGAATTGTAAGTAAATTACTGGACAAAGTAGGTAATAGATATTGTTTGAACAACATTTTGACCATTTCATGGATCCCATTTGGTCGTATACCACCAACAAACATACTATTGTTGTTTCTAAAACGGGAGAGCTCGCAGCTGATGGCACAGAAATAGCCACCTGAGAGTTTGGTTCAAAACCGTTAAAAGTCAATAAAATTCCTTGCTGAAGTCAATAAAATTCCATTGCTTTTGTCACCGATAAACTAAGACCCAGTAGTTTTGTTTTGGGGAAAACATATTTGATGACGATTTCTGAGGAAATGATTGTTTTTCTATACCAGGTACCTGTTAGTTTTCTCGTTATGTAAAAGTCATGGCACACACAAATTTAACAGGTGCTCGAGTATAATTCTCTTTGAAATCATTATTACTGTGAAATCGATCGGTCTTTATCTTGATTGACGGTAACGTTTGCCACCGTGTACAACAGACGTAGAAACTGTATCAATATGAAATACTTACAAGTCTGTGGGGGGAATGGGTTCCTTTGTGTGGCGTAGCAAAATTGATACAAGTAAAATTACGTGTCAAATGCTAACCCTAGTTTTCTTATGGTTTCGACTCTCTGATTTTCTCACACGTTTCACCCTATATTTAGACACAAATTACTTTTTACAAGCAAAAGTTTCAAAAGTTTTTTTTAGCAGTTGTTCAGCTTTAGTACAGTTGTGAGTTTCTCAGAGTAAAAACTAAAAAATCTGTTTTGTTCTTCATGTGTGGTTCAGGCCCTAAAGGTGAATTAAAACTCTTGGAAGTAAAATGTTGAAGTTTTTGCATAATTATTTTTTCTGTTAAGAAGCTTGTGGTATCTATACCAATGTCACTTTATTTTCATTTGAGCATTCTTCAAAAGCATTGTCAGTTTAAGAGATGTTAACTTAACTTAAATAAATTATTTATTTATTTTCTCACAGATTATTAAACAATACCAGTATTTTCACGCACATTTCCTTCAGGTGAACATTTGAGATCCTGGAACATATGTCATAATGTTTATAACTAATGAAAAATACCCTGAATGAAAATTAATTTTGAGATAATGTGAAGTTAACTAGGCTTTAAATTATTACTATTTTTTCTCTCTGAACTTTCAAACCTTCAATTTACTGATTACTTGACCACCAAATAGACGAAATCAACTGCTTGGTACATTTTGTATGTGGTAGAAAGTAAAGAATAACATTTAATGATCATATTTTATTAAAGAACAACTTGCAATATTTTTCAAATATATCAACCATTTCTTCCACAGTGTCCTAGATAGATATTGACTTGCTATCCGCCTTATTAGATAAACTATCAAAGAAATAAGATATTAAATTATGAAAACTGGGGGGGGGGGGGGATGTAAAAGTTCACGGCATACA
>JAUMHH010147813.1:0-20148 GCA_032359455.1 Chlamys rubida | reverse complement strand
ATACATATAGCACAAAACCATAATAATACCAAAAAAGGCATAATTAATCAGAATAATCTACCTGCCTGCCATGTCTTTCCACACGGGCCTGTCTATACAGGTTCGTCATCCCTACAAAAACCACCATTGAGGTTGTACCCCAAATTGAGCTAGCTTAACACACAAAAATATGGCGTTCCCTATGTCCGTCAAATGAACTTTGTCTTCGCGAAATAACCCCTCGCAAGTGTACACAATATCTGTGTGTTGAATTACTTTTCCACCCACATCCAAAGCCGCTTTTCGGCCTTCGCGGTTTACACGCTTTCTTTTTCTTTCCATTGCCTGTATGTTGCTACTATACAGCCACGATACTTATTACGGGTCAAAATATCAGACCATGTTGGTACAACTGACAAGTTATGTGCTCGCATAGAAAATGATATAAAATGGTTGCACAACACCTTGCCAGCGTGCACTATTGTTTGGTCTGATATTTCAATACTAGACACTAAATCATTACCTCCTGCATGAAGTATTAATAAATCTGGAGGTGGTTTGAGGCCCAACAGATCATTAATGTCGGCAATCAGCTCAAACCAAGACATCCCTCTGTTCCCAGACCAACGAATGTAAGTGCCGTTGTGACGCAGTTTCAAGTGATGGTCCATGAGCTTTACTGCTCCTCGTTGAGCCCAGTACACTATAGAGGAGCCCACTATCCACACGTCTGAAACAACTTGTGACTGAATTTAGCCTCACTATCTATCTAAAGGGGAGTAACTCTAAGTTATAACTCATACTTTTATCCTAATGTAACTTTTAAAGGCTTGCGATCTCCATCTCCCTAATTTTTTAATTGTTTCTGTTGGTACACCTTTCATTGCTAAAGTAGTTGCACTTCCTATCCTAAATGAGTGTGACTTGTAAATTGTATGGGGCAAACCTAGAGATATGACACACTTCTGGAGAACAGCCCCAAACTGGTACCTTGTCAAGGGTAAACCATTGTGATGTATAAATAGATAACCTGGGCAACATGGACGCATTTTAAGGTAAGCTTGCATGTTAAGGACTGGACATATATCGTTTACTTTAATCTGAGGGATTATTATTGTGACAGATTTTCCCAACTGATCTGTTTTTGACTGTTTTAAATTGATGTTCATTTCTGTCAAGTCATCTTTTATCTTTAGATCTGACAGTAGCAACGGCCTGTGTGCCATTTGCACAGATGTATAGACCAATTCCCCTACCCGAAAAAGACCGAAAAATGCTAAGCAGTATGCAGCTTTAAACAAGAGTTGCTCGTACTTGTTGTAACATATATAATTGCTTGAAATTTTTCCATGTATCATATTCAATAAATCATATGTAATAGGGGCTCTAATGTCTGCAGAAGATTTTAATCTCTTTAATCCCTCAATGCATTTCTTGACAATAAAACAAGATGTTGGGTCTTGCCAACAGTTTATCTTATGTACATAATTTATTGCTGATAAATAAGAGCTTACTGTAGAGGAGGCCAAACCTGCTTTTGAATGGTGACAGATAAATAACAAGACATGTTCTATGGGGACTGGCCATACTTGAGCAAGCTTTAGCCTATATCGTGTATTGTAAAAATTATTTAAAGCACTAGAGTACAATGATTTCGTATTCTCTGACATACTAGCAGCTAACAGTCGTCCAAGCTCAGACTGAAAATAGACCAGAGCCACTTCGGCATTCGCTCCGGCTCTGGGCGAGCCTCTGGGGCCAACTCCCGGAATTTGTTTAACTGTAAACGGGATAAACTATCTGTTAAAACATTTACACAGCCTGGAATATGCTCTGCCTTGAACAAAATGTTTAATTGCAAGCAGCGCAACACAAAAACTCGTAGCAAGGCCAGGACGGTGACAGATTTGGTTGTCATCGAGTTAATAATGGCGACAACAGATTGGTTATCACATCTAAATAACACCTTTTTGTTTCTTAAGGAGTCACCCCACATGTATACTGCTACCAGTATTGGGAAAAATTCCAGCACTGTAATATCCTTGGTGTATCCCTTTTCAAACCAAAATTCAGGCCAGGTGTCAAATACCCACCTCCCGTCAAAATATGCTCCAAATCCATTACCCTTCTTGACCGATCTATCAGTAAAAAGCTGTAAATCTGCATTTTTAATCCAGAATTGATCACAAAATACAGATACTCCATTGAATGAATGAACTTTTTTTAACCATAGTTTTAGATCTTCACGCATTGCATGTGTTATTCTAATATGATGATGAGGTTTAGCTGTACCCATAGCAGCATTGATTAGGCGTCTACAAAATGCTCTACCCGGGGGTATGGCTCTACAAGCAAAATTCAATGACCCCAAAAGTGACTGCAATTGTTTTAACGTTGTACTGCTTTTCGTAAGCATGGCCAATATTTTTTGGACTATTTCTTGAACTTTGCCAATGGGAACTCGAATACACATATTTATTGTATCTATTTCAAGACCAAGAAAACATAAAACTGTGCATGGACCCTCGGTTTTCTCTGGTGCAATGGGCACACCAACCTCACCACATAATTTCTCGAATTCCGACAAGGCTCTGTAACATTGATTAGAGTTTTTTACACCACCAAACAAAAAATCATCTAAGTAGTGAAGTACTTCACCTGCCTTTAAACGCTTACGTACAGCTTGTTCGATTACTGTTGAAAACTTTTCAAAAATTGAACAGGAAATTGAACAGCCCATCGGTAAACATTTGTCGAAAAAATAAAAATTGTCTAGCTTAAAACCTAGTAGGTCAAAATCTCCTGGCCATACAGGAATTATTCTGAATGCAGACTTGACATCAGCTTTTGCGAGTAATGCCCCTTTGCCCAACCTCTGTATCATTTGAACGGCTTTGTCAAATTTCGTATAAGATACAGAACATAATTTTGGGTCAATGAAATCATTCACTGATGTATCCTCAGGGTATGACAAATGGTGGATTAATCTAAAATCACCAGCATTTTTCTTGGGAACTAGACCTAATGGGGATACCTTCAAAGTAGATATTGGCCTTGTCTCAAATGGGCCTTCAACCCTACCCAACTGTATTTCCTTTTGAACTTTTTTCCTGGCAATATCTTCATTACAATTTACAGATTTTAAATTTCTCGCTTCGGTTGGCTCGCGTGGGCCAGCATAATGTAATGGAAAACCATTCTTAAACCCATTCACTAATTCAGATGCCAAAGCAGCATTCGGATGATCTTTAAGTAACGTAGCCAGACTATTACTATTTACCGGCGTTACTCCCAGGCTGTACCCTTCCGGACTTACTGCCTTGGGCACCCATTTTTTGTCCTGTGCTGTTTTTTCCCCGAAAAGAATTACAGTTTAGCTGTGAGTGCCCCCCATTACATTTGTTACATAAATGCTTGAACCTGCATGGATCATATTGGCATTTGTTATTATTGTATGCTTTACAAATACCTGGCTTTACGTAACCACCACTTGTTTGCTGCACTGGAGTGTGACTGACCCCACTGTTATTGCGAGGCACCGTCATCACCCTCAGCCACAAGTCGGCATTCAGCTTTGACCAAGATTGAATACAAATTGCTTGACGCATACGAAATTGCTCATCATATATACGCCAACCGACACCTTGACACCTACTGGCTGCGTCACGTATGATGGTCATGTATTGAATCAACTCCAAGGTTTTCTCTGGGAATTGGCGCAAGTAAATATGCATGAAAATCAAAAAGGCGTCCGACCATTTTTCTATATTTGGGATACGGTCCTTTAAAACCTTTGGTTTTGACTCCAGCGCCCCAAGCTCATTAATAAATAAACTATTTCCTGCGTAAAATTCCTGCAATTCCGCACTACCTTTCAGTAACAATGCCAGGTTAACATACTGGTTGGACCAGATTTTTTGTTTCAACTGGACTGGTACGTGTGCGGCCACATTGTCATCCACACACGATATCATGTCTGGTAACGACGAGTCGAACGTCGCGGGTAAACCTGTCGTAGCCCTACCGAATATAACTGGGGGGGATTGCAATTGTGGACACATTGGTGTAGGGAGGGGAGGGGATTGCACCGGTGGTGAAATATTAATATTATCATTTAATACTGCCCCCCAAACATTGGATAAATCCCTCAAACCATTACCATTATCATGAGATGGGGCGACCCCATGGTCCGCCTCCTCCACGACCACGTGCGATGGCGGGCCAGCTTCAGTGTGTTCATCCACTGATTCATCTGGCTCATCGGCGAACCTTGCAGGCTTCCTCCGCTTCCTTTGACCCTGCGCTCTCGCTGCAGATCCCCGAGGCGCCTTTCTTTTCGCCGCTACTCTCGTGTAAACCGGCATTATATATTTTTTACAAGATTTTAAGTCGGCGAATGATGAACGACAACGTGGTAATATCGCTTCGCCAGTTTACAGAAAGGAAGTGGCCCCGATAGCCGGTGCGCATGTCCCCATCGTAACCGCCCTCTACAATATATACGAGTTATCCAAACAAAGAGCGGTAATTAACTCCTGTTAACACGTCATCTGGCTTTAACGCACAAAGAGCGATAACTCCTGTACATTTTTTGTATATTACTCGAATACTCGTTAACCAATAATTACTCGAACTCTGAAAATAAATGTGTTTAATTCGTAAACTATTAAACATTATTAATCAACTTTGTTCTCCTTAATGATCACACATTATACATACCTCTCAGATCTTCAATACATAAATTAATTTGAGACTTAATGGTTGCAATCAACACTCACTGACCGTTTTACTAGTAATACTCCCTACACATCAGGATAGGTCCAACTTTACATAATGCAATTGAGTTCCAGTGACCCTGTCAATTCGGTAAGTCAATCTGGACGACATGGAACTCTTATTTATAGCTGTGTTCTTTCTTTACCGTCAAAGGACGAACACACAGAATATACATTTACGCTAAAAGACAATGTCGCCTCCAGTCCAAACACTACATGTATGGTATGTCGACATTTTAGTTTTCATGTTTCGGTATTCATCACATGTGTATTAATTAATGCGAATGTTATGTTGTACAGAACAAAAACTAAGAAGGATGAGAAGGAAATAGACCACGCCGTGTATACGATACATCAGGAGAGGGGCTCATTATACAGTAACTGTGGAGTCCGCCCCGGGCGTTAAATACCTACTCCGGTGATTACGTTTGTATGTAAATCACTTAGGAGGATATTACCTGTATGTTGTCCCAATTACCACTATGTCCACAACATAATATGTTACGTCATACTTCCAATCTGCACGCATAGATATTATTCTAGTATGACCCTTTCCCGAAAGAGCTGTTCTCTGATAGTTTTAGTTTTGCAGTAAAAACACCGGCAACATTGCAATCTAGACTAATAAATGATAAACTCAAAGGCGTATTGGCAATGATAAAAGTAGATGAATTGGAAGTTTTGTGTTTAATTTATAAATTACAGCATGTCTGTGATGTTAACACGGCTGGTAAACGATTAAAACATCATTGCACTTTCTGCCTCGCTAAGCTGTCAATTCCAGTACCATCATTTTGACGCTGCAATAGCTAATTGTCGTTTGTTTGATTTTAAAGGGTTTTCCCTCCACACAAACAGCTGAGGGCCACTTTTATATGTAATCACGCTGCAATTATCTCTTTCGCTATTAAATCACAGGTACAAGCCTCGTCTGTCAATACACCTATGATTGTATTGACAGACGAGGCTAGTACCTGTGGTTAAATCTTAATCCGCTAGGGCACATACAAAGTGTTTTGTAGCAGGGAAAAGTTACATAATAAGTTGGAAAAATATTCTCTAGTGTTTTGGAAAGAAAAATAAAGGAAGTATGTACAATCTGTATTGAATCATTTAAAAATTACCAGCAAATGATTGTAAATCATTATCTTGTCCTTCTCAACCTCATCAGCTGATTGTACTTCCGGTACAGAATTTGAAAATAAGAAATATGCATTTGACAAACGTATTAGTGTCTCTATTTTCCCTGTAGAAGTTAAAAAGAACAATACCGTTTGCGATAAAAGCAAGAGTTTGTTTATAAAACTTTCATGAGTTCCAAGTAGTTCTATCGAAAATAAATCCAAATGGCCGCGAAAATTATTGCATATTTTTCATTTTTACATGTAAGCTTTGCTTTATTGTGTTACAACACAGTTTGGACATATAATTCCTATGAATATTGAAAGATGCTTATTAAAAATAAAAATATCAAGAACAAATTCAACATGGCCGAAAAGCCACTATGACAGCCACTTCAAAATAGCCGTGAGAACTAACAAGTATTCGTTTAAGGAATTTGTGAAGGTTGATGCATTACAGATTTAATATGACATTAGTGTCTCGCGGAGGCGGGACTTAGGTGTTACTTTTCCGGCGGCGTCGGCGTCCACGTTAAGTTTTTGCGTTTAGCTCTGTTTCTCAAAAGGTTTAAGTGCTAGACCAACCAAACTTGGACCACACATGCATCTTATATACTTCACCTCAATCCAGGCATCAGTTGCTGAATGTGCCCTACATTTCGAGGTCCAGTGACTTTGACAGCATCTTCATCAATGTTAAGTTTTTGCGTTTAGCAGTGTGTTTTATGCTTTATTTTAAACATTTAAAGTGTTAGACTAACTAAACTTTTCTGATTGGACGAAATTCAGATATTGTTCGATTTCGCTCACATTTTATATGTAGGTGTATTTTGTCACTGCGAACTCAGCTGCAACATCCTTTTTCTGATTTGACAAAATGGCCACCTTATACTGGCTTCTGATTGGTCGAAAATCAATTATTGTTCGATTTCAATCAAATTTGGTAAATACATGTATTTTGGCACTGCGAACTCAGCCGCAACACCCATTTTCTGATTTGACAAAATGGCCACTGCATATTGGGTTCTGATTGGTCGAAATTCAGTTATGGTTCGATTTCGCTAAAAATCGGTATGTAAGTTTATTTTTGCACTGTGAACTCAACCGTGGCATCCGTTTTCTGATCTGACAAGATGGTCGTCGTATACTAGCTTCTACATGATTGGTTGAAATTCACATGTATTTTGATTTTGCTCAAATGTGGTATGTACATGACTTCCGGTCACCTATTTACATTTGCTTTTCCAAATGCGGGGGTATTTTGGGGAACATCTGTAATGGCCGGTTCCCATTATAATTAGCACTTGTTCCTTTTATACCTCCATGTTGATGTATTGCCAAACTTGTTTATAAAATATAGAATTCCGAACTTTGGCTCAAACTTACAATGCTTGACACATTGAATCTTATGCTCAAAGCGGGGACAGGCGAGACATATAATTACGCGTAATTCTTGTTAAATGTTAATATAGAATGACACATTTCAATATCTTATGTCAATAATGAAATAGTACAAATGGAATAGATTCATGACATATCAGGTTTTCTAGTATACTGTTTTTGTGGCAAGTAGCATCACATCCTGATTCTGACTTAGTATAGACCGTTGTTTGCAATGTTCAGTTATATGTGATAGACCCTCTGGCATCACATCCTGATTCTGACTTAGTATAGACCGTTGTTTGCAATGTTCAGTTATATGACTGTGATAGACCCTCTGGCTTAGAATTTTTAGTTATATAGAACAGCCTTTTGCTAAAAATGTTGAACTAATATTTATGCAATGCTACGGAATATCTTAAGGATCAATTGAGGTGTTTTCAGTAACTTGAATTTTCGACTTACCCAACATTTCTTAATTACGTCGAAACTGCAAATATTTAACTTAATGTCTCCAAATTTTTAATTAATATATCAAAATTTCGAGTTACTAAAACGATTAGAATGCTTCGCTCGGTCTTAATGCTCTGCTTTAATATAACGTGTATAAGCGTTCAATAATTATGTGTGTAACAAGATTTATTATGACAATTATCACTCTGTGAATGGGGAAGTGATAACAATGCCAATTATAACTGTCATGTGTTCATGAGTTGTCCATTATCATTTTGGCGCAGTAGCAGACAGTACATGTATGAACTCTGCTTTTGTAAAACCATATGATTCATAGTGGGGGTGAAGGGCTTCTGTTTTGTTACATCAAGTTAGTTACTTGCTGCTGGATAACAAAGCTGTTTCCTTCTTGGGAGAAAGGAATGTTAATCCGAGCATACATAGTTTCGCTGTCTCAACACGCACGTGTCTAGTGGACGCACGTGTCTAGTAAAAAACATTCAGATATGAATACTTTGCATTTGTAAAACTGACAAGTACAACAGAGACAGAAATTTGTTTCTTAATCATAGTTTCAGTGCTGATACAAAGAACATTCAAAATGAATTACTTGTGCCAAACTTTGGCGAACAAATTAGAACAATGAAACAACAGGATTTTCACCCTGCAGGTGTGGGATCGGGAAAAGAATACACCTGCTGTTACCCACTGCATGTTATCGTAGGAGGCGACTGTTGTGTGAACCCCTGTAGAATTGGGGACTTGCTTTGATGTCCTCTACTTGGGGACACAAAAGCGACCAAAATATATCTGCTGCACCCGTTGCAATATTTGGGATATTTTTCTTTCTTTCTACTTAATGCACTATAAAGTCGGCATCAGATCCGCGGAGGAGGCAAGAACACCAACATACCCTGTCCTCTGCATACACACACGCAATCATGCATACACACACGCAATCATGCATACACACACGCAATCATGCATACACACACGCAATCATGCATACACACATGGAGGCACGTCCTTAAATGACGCCCCTTTGTGATAGTGCGGATCTGATTCCGACTTTATAGTGCTTTCCCACTGAAATACCATGCCGATGGCACACAGCACAGCATTCTGCCCGGTCACATTATACTGACAACAGGTGAACCAGTTGTTGCCATTCCCCTAAATACTGAACGTTAAGCAGGGAATAACAACTACCATTTTTAAGGATTTTGGTATGTCCCGGCCTGGGGACAAAATCCATTGCCTTCCTCACCTGGGCGAACGCTCAACATTAAGGCCAAAAGTGAGGTGTTGCCAAGAAAGGCGCTAGGAAATAAAAGGTAGTTAGAAGAAGAAAGAAAGATAAAAATCCCAAATATTGCAATTGGTGCAGCAGATTTATTTTGGTCGCTTTTGACAAACGGATTTTATTACCGAATTGTTTTAAAGACGCAATGACCTGTGTGTCTTATGTCCATCTTTCAATGGTATAGTAGCCCAACTATAGAGATTTATTCTGGCAGGGTCTACAGGGAGTACTAGTTTAAAAAAGTTCTATTGTAGCCAAAAGGTGTAAATTTGTAACGTTATGTTCGGTTTCGTAGTCAGTGTTTCCTTTGTCTGTTTTACTTATATTTAGTAACACTTACGACGTGGGGTTTTCGTTTTGTTGATATTTAGTACCGCTACTGAGTCCTAAGTTAATGAAATGGCAACATGGCGTGGTAAAGATGATTACTTTGTTTGACTTTCTTTACTTTTAAGTCGATGCTTCATTTCTTGGTAATTCTAGTGACTATGTTACGACGATGCTCTAACAGGTTCACTCTGACATAATTACACAAAGGCTTGTGGTTGTCATCTCTTGAATACAACCTCAAAGTAATGGATGATTTGTGAGGCTGTGGTTTATTACCGAGTCTATACAGCGTTTCATTGGCGCACTAATACATCCTGGTGTTTCATGGGTTGACTCCCTGATGTCTCTCTGAACAACCAACAATTAAAGTTCTGAAAGTAGATCTTAGTGCATCTAGATATTGTGCAAAATAAAATGGCGTATAAAAGGGTTTGCAGACTTACAAAGACATAATTTTACATCGTATGCTGTCTGGGGATCGGTCGTCCCTGCAAGAGCACACAATACAAACATTCCCATTTTCTTGTTCTCTCTCTCTTTCTCTTTCCATTCTTTCCAACTATTATTTACGTTCAGTTCTTGAATTTTAAACTTAAAGAATAAGCTTCGTTTTGTATATGTCTTTAATCATAGCATATCTCTATTTCCTTTCTTTTGTTTTTATATTCATTTATGCATGTGGTTTAGTTGGGTTTTTAGCCAGTTGAGCTTATCGTATGGTGTGCTGTTCGTCGTCCGTCATCTTTTTCTTGGAATGACTTCTTCTAAAGAACTGGAGGACCTAGGGCTATGATATTTGGCCAGTAGTTTCCTCAAATAAATGAACTTTGCCTACTTTCAAGGTCACAGGGCCCAAAAATGTAAAAACCTTTAAACAACTTCTTCTGAATAACCAGGAGTCTCAGAGTAATACTACTTAGCCAGTAGGTACCTGGCTAAAAGTGCTATAATGTGTCCTCAAATAAATGACCTTGACTTACTTTCAAGGTGACAGGGCTCAAATATGTAAAAACCTTTAAACAACTTCTTCTGAATAACCAAAAGGCTTATAGTAATACTACTTGGTATACTAAGTATGTACCTGGCATAAAGTGCTATAATTTTTTCTCAAATAAATGACCTTGACCTACTTTAAAGATCACAAGGGTCAAAGCGTTTAAAACCTTTAAACATATTCTTCAGAATAGCCAGAAGTTCAGAGTCCTGATACTTGTCCGGTAGGTACCTGGGACAGAGTGATAAAAACTTTTCCTCAAATAAATGAACTTGACCAACTTTCAAGGTCACATGAGTAACACTTGTTAATAACCAGGTGGTCCAAAGTAATAATACTGAGCCAGTAGGTACCTGTGACAAAGTGATATAAGGTATCCTAAAATAAAATGACATTGACCTACTTTCGAGGTATCAAGGGTTAAAGTGTTAAACCTCTTTCAACATCTTCTTTTAAATAACCAAGAGGCCTAGAGCAATGATATTTGGCCAGTAGGTACATGGGACACAGTGCAATACATTTCCTCAAATAACTACCCTTGACCCACTTTCGAGGTCACAGGGGTAAAATAAGTAAACACTCACACAAACTCTTTACATTAACCAGGAGGTCCAGAGTAATGATACCTGGCCAGTAGGTACCTTGGGCAGAGTGCTATACATTTTCCTCAAATAACTGACCTTGACCTACTTTCGAGGTCACAGGGGTCAAACATGTAAAATTTTCAAATCACTTCTTCTGATTAATCAGGAGGCCCAGAGTAATGCTACTTGGGACAGAGTGCTATACATTTTCCCCAAATTAATTACCTTGACCTTATTTCACGGTCACAGGGGTCAATATGTAAATATCTTCAAACAACTTCTTCCGCAATACCAGGCGGCCCTTGGTGATAATATTTGACCAGTAGCGTGCTGGGATAGATTAGTATAAAGTTTCATTTAGGTTGGAACATTATAAAGCCAAGGAGACTCAATTTATGGAAATATTTCCAAAGCTATTTTTATTTAGAATATTTTCTTATGATTGCTCAAATATCCAGGTGAGCTATACCTGCCCTCTGGGTCTCTTGGTTTGTCAAAGGATAACATAAATCTTGAATTAAATAAGTATGTGGGTGTATATAATTATATATATATATCTTTGATTTCATTATGCATCCTTTCATTGTTATTACATAAGTTTGATGCAATGTGTCATGTACTGTCTCTGACGTTGATTGATTAACCAGAATCGGGAATATTTGAATACAGTATATGCACAATATTCAAATTTTACTGGATTAACTTAGGTTACATACAAACCGTACACATAAAGCATTCAAATTCTAGTCACTCGCAGTTATTGAGTGGATTACACGATTATTACATAAAATCTTTATACTACATTGACTAATTTTACACTTTATGTATTTTCAATTTCTTCACTGAACTATTTTGATGTTATTTTAACATAAATATCAAGATGCTTTTATGTAACAGTTATATTCGCAAAATTTGCATCAATATGTGTTTCCTGCTTCCAGAAGACAATGATTTGTTTGTGAAGTTAATTTTCGATGACGTCATTTTTACGTCAAAATACAATGACTAATATGGAAACGGCCAATGGAAAATTTGTCTTATATAATCCATGATACTTTATGACCCGGAAATGGAAAATTATTAAATGTTTTACCAAAATAACAACTGGATTATGTCCTATCGGCATATGATTTTGTGTATAATGAGTCAGAAATGAATTAAAGGACAGTCATTGTAAACAAAGGTGAAAGAGAATGTAGTATCGTAATTAGTGACCGAATGCTTATAACACGTATTGTATATATCACAGATTATTTGCTTATATCAAAGCATACAAATCAAAGGTAAATATATTTGTTTCATGTATGATCAATTCTAGTAAAACGTTCTTTTTTTACTCTCGTTCACACTTCTAGATCCTCCTGGTTAACCCCTTTGTCGAAATAATGTGAAAGGTGGACGTCGTTCTGGTTCTACTGTATGTCCAGGTCACCAGTGTATCAGCGTGGAGTTGGTTACTTAGCCCCATATTGAATAAGTAACCAACTTCACGCTGCTCACCAGTGTTACATTTCAGTGGCACTACTCTTGAAAGTAGCCGTAAAGTGGATCCGTCATCGGTGGACATATATGATCTGCGCCATGCAAGAACACAAATCTCTAAACAAACTCCGTTTTATCAATTTCATTGAGCATATCTTTTCCATACGCTAAAGTGTGGTATATAATATTTCCACGTGTCATTTCATTGTCTCTGTATTAATATTTTGGAATACTTACACATCATCTACAGTGGCCAAATATTGTATATTAGTAAAAGACTATAGAAGGTTGTATACGCACCTTTAATCTTTTATCTTTATACATACATTATATATTAGTAAAGGATTATAGAAGGTTGTATAAGCACCTTTAATCCTTTGTCTTTATACAGACATTGTATATTAGTAAAGGACTATAGAAGGTTGTATACGCACCTTTAATCCTTTGTCTTTATACATACATTGTATATTAGTAAAGGGTTATAAAAGGTTGTATACGCACCTTTAATCCTTTGTCTTTATACATACATTGTATATTTGCGAACACTTAATACATGTGTTGTCATTCTTTTGACCACAAGTATTGTGACGAGTCCTCACTGGAGCAAATAGCCATATGGTGGTGCACTTAATGTTTACATTGCTTGGCTATCTGTATCAGTTCAATAAGTTTTTAAATAAATCACTTTGGATTTCTTGGGATTATTTATCATCTCTGTTCGTTTTTCCGTTTAAAGTATTTATGTTCTCCTTCGGAATCGATACATTTGTACCCGTTAGTTCTGTTGTGCCATTTTACTTGTTGCACAACCCCATGTTAATACATACATGTATATACATCACTTTCATATTGCTTAAAGCTACAAATATAGTTTATTGAAATAACGCCACTATTTGTGAAGTCTGAAAACTAGATTGGTCCTGGCTGTTATTGTAGATGTTTGATAATGTTACAACCAACAACTGTTTAGCTTTTGTTGATAACACCTATATTTTGACAATTTCGTTGACATTATTTTAGATTATCACTTGTTCCCAGTTCGACAGTTTACTATGCTGTCTTCTTCATTATATAAATCTACAGATCGCAGAGTAATATTTTTGGAAAGTTTCTGGTATTCCCAGTTTCTGTATTTCATGTACATATTGTATTAGCGTCTGACGTATTCCCTCCATATGCGAGATTTTTTTGTTTCCCAGATTTGAAAACATCTTTTTTTTTCTCCTAACCTTTTTCTTCAAATATCTCCACGTCTATAGATTTGAGTGTATTTGTACCTTCATACTTCAATGCTTTATTTGTCCATGTTTGTCCTGTTTTGTCCTTCCAGAAACATTGCTGACTTCTGTCCTGGGTTGTCCTGTTCCACCGACGAGTCGTGTATCGTCAACCAACACGTTTGTTTTAACTTCTTTATTTCCTTGAAGAGTTATGCCGTCGACATTTTTTTTATTGGCTCGGAGGGCTCGTTGGCTCTGATGTATTATATTAACAAAGATAAAGGAATCCTTTATATCTGGCCTTGTGATGGTGAAACAACACGACACTTTCACGATTAATCATATACATGTTTAGTACCATACGTAGCATTTTGAATTCTTATTTTATCATCAGTGTTAAAAAACCCTGAAATCTAGCCAATCGAACCACACTCAACAGTATAGCATAGCAAATCCAGCCAATCGAACCACACTCAACAGTATAGCATAGCTTGCTTGATAACTAAGAAAACAGTACATTTATATTTTCAAATTTTTCGAAAAACGAAATACTAGCTAATCACACTTCTGTGTTGATAGTATCCCGAACGTTCCCTAACCCAACCCTAACGACAATGCTACGGACCTCCCTCGTCTGTACTGGATTACAAAACGTCACAGGAATCCGCATACACAACTTTTATCGCTGACTCTTGTAGACCTCAACCAAGGCATTATCCAAACTTCTTACTTCCATTAAATCAGAGTATATACTCCACAAGTGGAATTGGTGGAATGTGGATTCTGAATAATTCCTCAGAAATACTTTTTGATTCGGTATACAGGAGCTTGCTTAAAGTATCGTTATTTCCGTCATAGATGACTACTGCTTGCGGAAAACACCAGCTTTCGAGAGATGCAGGTTGATGGAGACCGTGAACGAGTATTATGGTCTTCACCAGGGATATCATTGGGGAATATTATATTTCCTTGTGTGATATGAAGATCGATGTTGTTTATTGTGCTTATTGATGAACCTAGTTGGTTCGTTGTCACTACCTCGGTTCACGCTTGGAGAACGTGACATTTTTTGAAAATGACCTAGATTTACATAGTGGCAGTCGTCGATGATGCCATAGACGCCTCCCCTTCCGGAACATCTGATTTTAAGTTCGAAAGAGAATTTTGGTGACACTTAGGTAATTTTTTAATTACGTTATTCAATCTGAATTCTTTTACGTTACTTGTCGTCTTTGATATTCTAATATGATTGGTTAGATTCAACTAGTCATTCTTACATGAACTTTTCTCTTCCATACTTTCTTTGGCGTTATATATTTTTTTCTATATGTGATGACTTGGGAAAAGCCCGTATCTCTTATCTCTTCCTTTCACACTGATTAAACTGTTATGGAGACGTATATCGTAAAAAGTCTATATATTTCACAGTCCTTTTGGTTTAATTCATGAATACAAACTCGGGATTAAGATGAGGAAACTATCTCTATTATTTTGATGACACAAATAAATCAATGAAGGGGACATAATTTAGATTTAAAAACCGATCTTGTCGACCATATATTCTATCAAAAAGCTTAAATTGTACCAACAAGTAAATATGTCGTTGTTAACTTCCTAAGTTCCTAAGTACTTCAGGGATTCATCATTTGCATTTACAGCTAAGGACGTGCCTCCATATGTTTAATGCTAAGTGCATGTGTGCTGGAGGTGGTTGTTGTTGCCTCTTTGCGATAGCGCCGATCTGATGCCGACTTTAGAGTGCTACATATACCTGAGCACCTTACCCGGTCACTAACAATGGGAAAGCCAGTGGTTGCCATCACTCACCTTTATTGCTGACAGCTAAGCTTGAAATAGTGTACTCGCCTTACATCAAGACGGCTGGGGTTCGATTCCCCGATAGGACATGAGAAGCATCTGCCCGACCACATGGATTTTCTCTGGGTAAGTTCTAGTTCTTTCCTTCAACATTAAGACGGCTGAGCTTCTATATGAGCTAACAAGTGCTTACAAGATATGCTGATAAAACCTGTTTCATAAAAGTTGTAAAATATGTAAAGTTTATAATTTATCCGCACTACACACAACTCACACCCCACACTATACACACTACATACATTACACACACACCAATTATATACGACCTCCAGATGTTGGCGGTACAAGCACTAAATCAGACTTGATTGTTCGTGGTGTGACAAAGTACGAATCGGGAACATTTGATGTCCAGTTATAACTGCCATGTGTCCATCACAGGAACCATCCTGTCAGCACGCATACACTTTACACTAGACACTAAAACGTCTATACCAGTCAAAGTCAGGCCAGGTTTTACACGGCCACAGGCGATCGCTGTACTTTGTACGATCACTATAACGCCTCTTAATGAAGAACTAATGTGCACCGGGAAATTTTGATTGTTCTTGTTTTGTGTTGTTTTCAGGATGTCTGCCAATGCGGCTATCACGAGCTGGTTATATTTTATATTACCGCTGTCACCTCCTGCGTTTGAAAAAACACATCTTTAAGTCACAAATGATGCATTTCTTAACGATTCATTGTCAAAATATGTCCATAAAATATATCAACATATTTCTTTGTATTGCAGTTTTGCAAACTGTTTAATCAATTAACAGATTACGTCTGTTGGGGTGAAATCGTGCAAAATCAATTAACATGCTGCGGTCTGATTGGCTGATTTTCAATAAATCTTGACTCCTCTCAAATTTTGTTTCACAAACATATTGCAAAGACCGCCATATTACACCATAATACATAACCTTCGTGGTGCTTTTTTATTAATGTATTTTTGGTTCTTGTTTTATTTTGTATTTTCTTGTTGATTTTTAATTTTGATTTGTTGTCTTTGTATTCGAAATTTTGACAGCATAATGTTTTGTAATATTGATTTTATAAAGAGAAACCATGGTGTATGTTAATTTATGCCGGAACCGTTTATATTTACGTTAAAATCAAATAAAGAAAACACTTTAACTTTATTCTGGCCACCATTCCGAACCTGATACAAGTCTACACTAGTCGAGCCGTCCCTCTTGGCTAACTATGACATATACCCATGTCCTCTTCCAGGTCAGTATTTCAACATAACATTGGTCATATTTGCGTCATATTCCATGAATGAAGCCCTCTAGCAAGTTCTATCACGTGCGTCAAAACTTAATCCTCTCTTACTAATGGAGGACATTAGATCGTTTGTAAAGGTCAAGGTGTAGGAAAAATCGATTTGTGGAGATACGAAGCATGCTTATTGTACAGGAATTGTTACTTCAATAATAGCAGCTACGCCACGACAAAACCACTAAAGGAATCAATACGAAGCATGCTTATTGTACAGGAATTGTTACTTCAATAATAGCAGCTACGCCACGACAAAACCACTAAAGGAAGTCGACAAGGTGCGCAGTCAGGATTAACTTGTGATAAATGGTCATAGTGCGCAAATGTTAACATACTGTACAGTTATAGAATATCGACGAGGCCAATCCGTTATTCTATTACACCATTCAAGAACAACACTACATGTTTTATTATGGTCTGTTTTTATATCGTTACGCCTTTACGCCTTTTAAATACTTAAGGTTCAGTATAAGACTTATCTGTAAAAAATGCTTGATGGTTTGGTAAAATCGCATATGCTTCAATGTGCCTCTTTATGTCAACGGGCCGTTAGGGCGTAACAATCAAACATACAAGCTTACCATGCTTTACAGTATATATAAGCTCCTCGGAGTTAATGTTACCTGATTGAAATAGTTGACATTAAAACCATTTTATTTGCTACCTTTTACTTTCCAACCTCGAAGATGACGATATATCTGTATAGTTTTACTACAATAACAACCATGAAATTATACTTGATTCTGACGTTATCATGATGGATTAAAAGATAAATGATAGATATACAAGTATTATAATATATAGCAGTCAGCGTAGCCTAGGGACTCGCAGCAACAGGTGTGAGGGTCTTGATATCTCAGGCAAACTGTTATAGCTCATTCTCTTATTACCGATATTTAGTTGTTGCCTCATAGAGTTATTTTGTTTTCGTTTTTATCCAGGAAGCAGGTCTGTCTCCAATTCATCCACAGGAGACGTCCGGATTTGTAGGGCGTGCTCTCGGAGCGTTGCTACCTGAGCTGACTACCT
Organism: Chlamys rubida; assembly: GCA_032359455.1. NCBI lineage: Eukaryota > Metazoa > Mollusca > Bivalvia > Pectinida > Pectinidae > Chlamys > Chlamys rubida. The sequence continues at coordinate 2,360 of JAUMHH010147813.1, read as the reverse complement.
GAGCTGACTACCTATGACTGGGGGCGCTCCAGAGTGATGGATGTCCGCGGCGTTACCCTTGCTACTACCTCCTGTCATGAGTAATTCGTCTCGCGTCACAAAACGCCCCAGTAAACAGTCCCAGACACAGTGCACTACCACACCAAACCTATCTCGTCTTTCGGAATTATTTATCTATATCTTTCACCCGTGGATTTATATTTCATCAAACAAGTATTTTTTACTTATCTTCGAGGAAAACAGGTGAGTTTTATTATTTTGTTTTCAGATTGTTCTATATGTGTGTAAATTTAAGGCAAATGAAACCAGATGGTCAGCTTGCTAGGCGCTGTCCATCTTGTGTAGTGTAGATATACCTGCTGCTGTCGGAGTGTAGGAGTGGCCGGGATTTATACACGCACATATATATATATATAGTTTAATATGTCAAATATAAACAAAACGTTAAAACAATGTAAAGTCACAGGGCATAACGATATATATTGTAAACAGCGTCATACCCTACACATACAAGACCTTTTGTTTATTGACTAATTTCAAAATAAGTACAAAAATACATACAGGTTACAACAACGTTATAATAGTACTGTATACGCTCACGTTAAAACATCACTATAAAATGGACCCATTCAGTACTGACTTATTAGAGACGAGTTACAAACTAACATGGACTGCACGTTGTCACATAATTTATCTAAATTTATTAAGTGATATGTTATGATCAAATTGGATCGTATCAACTAAAATACAATACTCTGTCACAAAAAGTTATTGTTTATGATAATAATTAATTATATCGATCATGTATACTTTGTTGAAAAAACGCAGTTTTATTAAGTAATAGCTGCAATACTCATACATAGGGGTTTGACGGCAAGCTGATCGATTTTATAAGTCATCTCCCTTTGTTTAGTGAAATTTTGAACATTTCTAATAAGAATTCAATAAATTAAATACTTTAAGTAAACGTTTAAAATAATCATTAAGCTGACGTTGAAGTTCAATAATAAGAAACATATATGATATTGAGTTAAAGCACAAAATCTATTGGATTGATGGTATCAGGAAATGCAGCTTGACGCAAGAATATTATTTCATGTATATGCGGAATATTTATAGATTTTAATTATTTTACTTTCAATATTGTATAACACCTGCTTGATTTCAATGTTCAAATAACTGCAATATCTTTGAAAAGTTCTATATGTAACTTGCATGTTCCTTAAAACGTACTATTTTGACCTCACTCTCCTAAAAAGCTAAATTCATATAGATCTGTGACCTTGACCCGTATTTTGTTATTTATCATCTTTTTGTTGACCTGATAACCTTATTCTGCAAGGAGACATAGTTAAACAAAACGGTTTCCTTAGACTTAACAATAGTTTACCGATTCTTAGATTTCGTAACATTTGCCCACTCTGTAATATGTCTCGACATGTTAACTCTAGGAAACACACTGGAATTGATTATTTAAATGACATTTCAAACATTGTTGTTGAATTGAATTTCCCTGAAGCCTTCATGCCATATTAATTTTACATACAACCACACAAACGTCCCATTGTCTAGTCCTAGCGTCACACTACGTCAACCTATCGTATATAATAGATCGACTTACTTGGGAATAGTGTGTATGATAGCCATGTTTTGAAAATTTGTGAAATTCTGCAGCCTTTCCTGAATTGCTAAAGCTCTTATTAGATCAAATACGATGACGTATCACTATATAATGGCTGGGTTTATTGTAGTCAGAATTATTCTGACGTTTTATCGATTTTTTTATATCGGTCTGCCGTCGATTAACGACGTTTATCGACGCCTGACCGATTTTTAATATTATATAATTTCCGGTTAATTCATTATTATCATACAATATTTACATAAATCTTTTCTCTCCTATCTCTATAACTGTTAAACGAAATCGAACACTCGATTAAGAATGATACATCAGTTAATGACGTGACTGACGATGATGGACGAGCTTGTTTGTGAGCGAACAAACAAAACAGTGGATATGTCAAATAAAGTGACAGTATACTTATCCAGAGTTACACAATCTCCACACATAGGTGACGGTACTGGTATAGGGAACCCCCGCCTCACTTCCTGTTACTTGTATACTATAATCCGATTACATATTTGACTTCCGGAAGTTCCATGTAACGTTCTGTTTTACCATGTGTATTCGAATTGTACATTTTACAAAAATCCAGGTAAAATATTATACTAAATTCAAGTTGCAAAAACAATTCCGCGAAACTCCATAGTCTGTGCTTGTGGGTCTTTGCGTATTGCAGAGTTATCTTCTCTTGTGAGTAGGTATTGATTGTTACGTCATTGGTTTGTGTGAGAAAATT